>JAYESA010000009.1:177515789-177618803 GCA_036927795.1 Iris macrosiphon
CTTACATTTTCATTAATTGATATGTATCCTTTGAAAAAAAGAGACCCTATTATTCATTGTTGATAAAAGGAAATTTTTATTGACTACTATGGGTACTTCTTTTCCCCACGGGGATATTGAATAAAGGAAACTATTTTTAGTACTACTGTAATCTTGAAACTGAACGCGCAAATATCCGTCAAAGGTTAATAAATACATCCAAAACATATAAAATGCAGTTAATCCCGCTGTAAAGGAAGCTATTAGTGCGAAAATTGGGGAATATAACCAACTATCCTTAAGAATTTCATCTTTGGACCAAAAACAAGCAAGGGGTGGAATACCACAAAGAGAAAGTGTACCTAATAAAAAAGAAATTCTTGTAATTGGAACATATCTTGTTAAACCGCCCATAAGAACCATATTCTGACTTTTTTCTGGTGAATATCCAGCAATAGGTTCCATCGAATGAATAACGGAACCAGATCCCAAAAACAATAAAGCTTTCGAATAGGCATGAGTAATCAAATGAAATAAAGCAGCTCTATAAGAACCTATACCTAGAGCTAACATAATATAACCCAATTGAGACATTGTAGAATAAGCTAAACTTCTTTTAATGTCTCGTTGAGCAAGAGCCAAAGTAGCTCCTAATAGTACTGTTATTATGCCTATTAAAGAAATAAAATTCATTATGTAAGGTATAACTATGAAAAGAGGAAGAAGCCGAGCTACAAGAAAAATTCCTGCTGCTACCATAGTAGCCGCGTGTATAAGAGATAAAATGGGTGTAGGTCCTTCCATAGCATCAGGTAACCATATGTGAAGGGGAAATTGTGCGGATTTCGCAACTGCACCAAGGAATAAAAAAGATGGATTTTGATTGAGTTATTTTTATGAAGTAAAACTGTAAAGAAAAGGCAGGTCAAAGAATCCTTCCTTTTCTTCGAACTCTCCCCAATCAAAAATCCTTCCTTTCATTATCAAACGAGAATACAAGGAATTATAGTTTCATACAATATCTTAATTGAATTCTATGTAATGATCAATATTTTTTTTTCATATTTTTATGTGTTGAATCCTAGCAACAAAATATTTCATATTTTAGTTTGTATTGACGAATAACCAATACTAATATTAGTGTTTATTAGTGTCGAATATAAATCGAAATGGGGCGTGGCCAAGCGGTAAGGCAATGGGTTTTGGTCCCGTTACTCGAAGGTTCGAATCCTTCCATCCCAGATTGTCTCTATCAGAAACAAAAGATTCTTCTCTTTAACAACTTTCTGTTTAATGTTGGATACAATGTGATCCAATCCTTTGTTTTTGATTCTAGGAATAATTTTGAGAATTATATCTTTTCTTTCATAAGAAAACCTATGTTCCATATTCATGAAATGTGAATTCTCACACGATGCGTTCGTAATCGAAATGCGAGGGTCGTTCTTTTGAGATTTAGAATTTATTTGTTCGGGAAAAAGATCCTTTCATAATTTTCTATCTCAAATAATCTGTTGAAAATAGAAATTTAAAAATATTTAAGTAAACTCGTTTATATGAATGAAACAGATTTCTAAAAAGGGCAAATAAACGAGTTTACTTATGTATGATAGAATAGGGAGTTAGGTTAAATAAATGAACCCCCTATTCTCTACGTATAAATATTTATACCTAGAGAGAAAGATAGAAAGTATAGATTATTATCTATCGGTTGAGCCAATGACTATTCATGATTCCATATTGAATCAATTATATACTGGTTTAAAATTTAATTCTAAATTAGAGGAATGTTATGGTAAAACTTCGTTTGAAACGATATGGTAGAAAGCAACGTGCGACTTGAAGGACATGATCCACTGTGGATTTTTTCATCCACTATTTTCTATAGGAATGAAGATGCTCTTGACTCGACATAGTTTGTTCTGTTCCTGCTAAGAACCAAATTTGTATTAGGTTGGTAAATAGAAATAGTACATGATGGAGCTCGAGTAAAAAATCTTTTATTTATTCATTTATCGGGGGGAAAATCTAGGGTTAGTAACAATGAATAAGTGAGACCAACTTTGTAAGTATATCCTCAATATATAAATCGAAAGGTTCAAATTCGAACAAGTTTGAATTCAAAATAAAGTAAAATTTGTCAGAATTTGGAAAACTTTTTCGATGTAAAGTGTATTACAAAGGAATCAATCCTTCATATTTCTTTTCCATAGAAATAAATAACAAAAAACAAAGGGTATGTTGCTGCCATTTTGAAAGAAGTAAGAATCACCGAAGTAATGTTTAAACCCAAGGATTTCACAAAGCAAAGAGACAGGATTTCGGAACAAGGAAACACAATTTTTATCAATTGTCTCAATAATTTTATTAGAATGAGGAAAAAAATAGATTCGAGACGATACAAAAAAAAGAGGTTAGAGACGACTCAATAAATTTCTAAGGATTTCACTTCGAATTCTTTACGCATTATCCAACTTGAGTTATGAGTACAAATGATATTTCTTTTTTTCTGTAAGTGTAGTGAAGAACAAAAAAATAACTAAAATCATAGTCTAATTCATGCTCTTATGTATCCATTTGCTATTATACACAGAAATTAGAATCATTTATTCTCGAGCCGTATGAGGAGAAAACCTCCTATACATTTCTAGGGGGGCATTATTTATTTATATCTATCCCAATGAGCGATCTATCGAATCGTATATATGTGAATGCTAGAATCATGACTAAAATATACGGAATGCTATATCAATGTAATAGAGATACATGTCAAGATCATCTAGCTAAGTGTGTGAAACATCAGCATATCATGTGATCGGCTTGGGACTGATCAGGCTTGTTACATATGATTAGCTATGATTCATGTAAGGTCAGGCTAACCATCCGGATAGCTATGATGCGAGTCAGGCTAATCATACATAACAGGCTATGTCACGACCCGATTCTGTAGAATCGTTGGGGCGTCCCCCGAATCGTGATGCCGTGCAGGCCTGGGGTTGCGTCCGCACAAGGCTAAAGTATTTTGCATAGCAACCACATATTCAGAGTACGCAGATAAATTGAAACACATATTTGAAACATGGAAAAGTTCTCTCTATTGATAATGAACATCTATTACAAACTCCTGAACGAGTCAGCTGATATGCCGAACGTCTTACAAAGTGATGACTCAAAATGAGATAGCAGTCATGTACACTACATCCCTTTATAAACTCAAAATGATAAAGACCTCCAGGCTGGAGGACGACTTTGCCACGGAGCTGCATTTGTGTATGAATAGTTGCAAGCTCATGTCTTCAAAATGCTTCAAAGGGCGCGGTGAAGATGCGCCAACAGCTGGACTGGATCGGGAAGACGACTTCGGCTCTTCGCTCGGTTCGCCTTGGTGCGGAGAACCTGTTTCAACGAGGGTCAACATGTCGAAACATACTGGTGAAGGTGAGCTAGCCTGACTATGCCAATCAACACGTTGTTTTAATGAAGCATGCATATTTTGTGGGTTTCTATCTTGCCTTAGTTCATTTACAAGTAAGCAGCATATAGAATTTACTGAAATGAACGTGCCACCGTTCGGTAGATTTTACCTGCCCGTCTGAATTACCTGCACAATACTTACCATGCCTTCCCTGCCACGAAGACACAAGTTAGTTTGCAACAGGTTTAAATATACACGATGATCACTGGCGTGGTGCCATAGTGGACTATAGTCTTGACGAGAATGGTTTGCAATGAAAGTACAAGAGGTGCTGCAAGCCATTCCGTCGAACAAGAGACTAGAACAATAGGCCTCGCCCAGACCGGATCGATGCCAGTGCCCCAGCATCGTCCGCAAGACAGTTACCCTGTGCACAAGTTGTCCATGATCGAACAATATACAAGTAACAAGTTATTGCAGTTGAGGCAATAAGAGTGCAATTTGAGGCAACAAGAGTACAAGACAAGCAATTGTACAAGACAAGCAATAATTTATGATTTATTTCCAAGCGAACAAGCATGCCATTATGTATCCGTTCGTGCAGTTTATTGACAAGCATATATACCAAGTCTATTCTCTTTTATCTTAGTTTCTTTTATTATTACTTGATATCGTTTGATCGGGGCAAAGAAGAATGCAGATTTATTAGATGTGAAGCTTGGAAGCAGGGCTAGCTAATCGGGTTGGTAGCCACTCACTTAGATTGTTGGAAGGGAGAAAGAAAGAGGCGCTTCACGACTCCGCTCGCAAGCCGCCTACTGCTCGTTCACCTGCACACGAACAGCTCGATCAATATTCCTTCCTCTTTTTCAATCTCGGAATTGAAGTGCAGTTCAATGAACGAAAATAATGAAAGCCATCGAAGCCGTTCAAGGAAAACAAGCAAATCCCAAAACCAACTCAAAGCACGAAAGCAACAAGCGACATCGAAAACCGAGGCAATAAAAGATAGCAGCGGAGAGGTCCCTCCTGACTTTGCCGCTAAGCCGATCCTTGGGGCGCGGTCCACTGAATATGGAAATCGATTCCGAAGAAACAAATCCATAACGAGGACGAGTTCTTAATTCAATCTATCCCGATCGAACGATACCGTCTTATGTTTCTTAGCCGCGCTCTCCGCACCGGGAGAACGGGGCGCCACAGGCTATGAGGCATGTAATGGTCAGGCTGCACCGACGTGAGGTGTGGGTGAGCTATGATGCATATAGAGTTTGGGTATGATCACATAAGCTACTAATATTTTTCCGTTTTCCCCAACTAGCACGATGGATCCCAATCACGACTCCTCATAACAGGTCTCGATGGTGCCAACTCGTGTAAACAACAGTGTCAGAGTCATGTACGCTATACAACAAGAATTATAGAGATAATTAACATAATAGAAACTGTCAAAGAATGTACTCGCCTGTGGTCCTTAGCTGGCAATACTAATGTCCTGGTCCCAAAGTATCGTCTGAGTGATCCAACAGTCCTATAGACATATCATATAATACAATATTGCATCAGACATTACACAATCAACACAATAATCTCAGAGACTATGCTATAGGATGTCACGTCTGTAGTTGTTGTGCATAACAGACAGTCAATGCTACGGTCTTGCCAGTATGTCGGTGTACATATGGCAGTCTGCTATCATGCTACATGGTCACAGGTCAATGTAACTACGGGGTATCCGTGGTTACATTCAAGTCATCTAGTATATAGGCATATAATACATAATATGAACTAACATCTACATAAATATACATTAGTTACAAAATAATAGACATATGTATATATATACTTTAAATAGAATTAATACTTTATATATATATATATATATATATATATATATATATATATATATATATATATATATATATATATACTAGGGAGATGTATACAATATGTATATATATATATTTATACTAATTGAGAGATACTATATATATATATATATATATATATATATATATATATGCCAAAATACATTTAGACATATACTAGTATATATACCAATTAGGTTCATATACATATAGATATATAATAATAATAATATGTACATACAAATACACCAATATACCATCATACGATATGTGTATACGATCGTAGCTAATTATACGCATGCATACAATAAAGAATACGCGTGTGCGCGTACGCGTATACGTACGCGAGAGGGGACTCGAACCTGGGTACGTGGGCGAGTCGTGCGTCGAGGTCATCCCAGGGTGTTCGGTTGAGGGCAGTCGAAGTCGGGTCTTCACAGCAGGTGGTCGGTTGGCAGCAGGTCAGTGGCTCCGGGCTCTGAGTCAAGGTGAGTGCAGCGATTTTTGGTCGTAACGAGGAGAAAGGGCGACCGACAGCGGGGTTCAGATGGGTACTGGATGCTCGTCGGCGGCGGGTCAGTTCGTCGAACTCCGGGGCTGTGTTGAGGCAAAGCCGAGGGGGTTCAGTTGAGTGCGGGTGGGGCTGGCCTCTCCGACGAAGATGCTATCGGTGCAAGGGTCGACGAACAGGTGGTCGTGACGATCGAAGTCGTCCGTTCCGGCGTGGAGGTACGAGCGGGATGGACGCGGGCTGTCTTGTGGAGGTGAACGTCGACGAGGCGGTGGGGTCGTGAGTCGAGGCAAGCGTTCGGGTAGGGTGAGGCTCCGACGAAGATGGGAGGAGGAGATCGGACGTTGGTCGGGGATGAGATGGGAATGAAGGGATCGGCTGATGACTTGGTTTGGTTGAAGGGAAATAAAGAAAGGAAAGTAAAAAGAGTATTTATACATAAAGGGGTTTGGTTTGACCTAAAAGTTGACTTTGGTCAACCCCTTGGGAAAAAGGGTCTTCTCATGGATATTTTCAATGGTTAGGATTCAAATAAATTTAAATAAATAGCCATGATGCATTGGTTCAAGGTTTTGAGGCCATGGCTCAAGGAGGTTGATGTTAAATTACACACTCCTAAAAATTATGAAAAAATATACATGAAAGAGAAAATTGCACAAAAGTGCCCAACAATTAGAAAATTGCACAAAGTTAGGTTTACGGTTTTAATTAATTAAAATAAATGCCAGTGGTGTTCTTAAATTAATTAGAAGTACAAGGGACTGAATTTAAGTGGGACACAAGTATCATGAATGAAGTAGACTCAGAATAGAATATTACCCTAATTTGGATTGCTCAAAATAGGTCGAGATTGTGTCTCTAATTTTGATTGGAACACACAAGGATACAAGGATTGATTTATATAGAATTAAATGTAGTCGGTTGCGATGAATATTGTGCGACTAAAATGAAGCACAACAAGACATAATTATGAGTCACACAAGGATCAAAATAATAGTCTGGCACGTCTAGGACAAGGGTATAAAATCTGTTGGAAGATAATTGCTAGTGTAGCGCTCTAATTATCGAAGCAACGGTAAAGTACAACAATCAAATAGAATCACAGCAATTTAAGTATAATTAATTATCATGCAATCATTTACATATTAATTCTGAAAAGACAAAAATACCCCTAATCTGAAATATGGGGGTGACAGCACTGGGACCGTTCTGATCCGGATGGAACTAACATTATAGTCTCACATGATTGGCGGGGTAGCTTGCAGCGCACCACTTACTTTCGTTGCGTGCTCTCCTCGTTAATGACAATGCTCCTTTATGGCTATGCCAGCGATAAACGTTCATATAGATAAGTCATCCTCGCTTAGCGGCTATTCGTGTACGAGTTATTGCATCGCATCAAGAGAACAACTGAACACCTGAACGATCATGATACAATGACTCCCGTGTTGCATGTGCTATTGCCTTGGTTTTCATATATGAATGCTCGTGCTTAAATTAACAATGTTTGCCTTGGACAGGGAAGGTCAATTGGTAAGTTGGTAAGTCTCGCCGTGTTTCCTCTTATATTTCATAAGCGTACTGCCACACGAGTTAGGCTATTCAATATTGCCATAAAACTGATCCTAAGACAACTAGAAAGACAACATAATAGTTGGTGCACGGAACCTATATTACGTGTTTGGATTTATCGAGCGGGCGAGTAGCCTCCCCACCAGTGCATTCAATGTACTGATAATCCACCAGATCGTTTGTAGGGTGCAGAAGAACCTTGTTCGATGCGGATGCCTCCTTCGTACGTGCTAAGGCCAGGAGTCCACTCTGAAGACTTGGAGCGCTACATCCGGTACTGAAGGACATATACAAGACATAATGTTTGAACATCATCTGAACATTCGCCTGTACAATCATTCCACAATTGTAGCCACTTGGCATACTTTTATTGTTTCAGAGAGAGAGGCTTGAGCGACTTATAATCTCGGCTATACGCCGCCTGTAACACTTGTTTATATCAATAAAAGAGTTGCTTACTTCTACTTGTGTTATTCAATGCTTCCGCTATTGTCGACTCAGTGAACTTGTTACCAAATCGCCTATACGTTTATGACTCTGCTGCACTCGGACAATCTGTGCGACTCTATGGCTTAGAACTCTTACCGCCAGCTAATGAACCACGGCCTTATATGGGTGTGGCTCACGCTGTGCGGCATCACGCCCGGATGGGTCAAAGCGATCGTTCCGCGGAAGCGTTGGCGCGGTGATTCTCGTCCAGCGGGAACGGCCGATTTAACCTGCGGGAGATCGGGGCGTAACATGTTGGTATCAGAGCTTAGCTTATACGCCTTTGGACTTTGTTCCGATTATTTTTGTTTTGAAAGCTCGTTCGTGGGTTATGTGTACGCTCTCTCTCAATGTCCCAAACAAAATATTCCAACAATGAGTCTAAATACTTTCAAAAAGCACATTAGAATAATGTGATTGCTTGTATGAAATTGTGATGCTAGGGCCTTTGTGCCGACCTGTGCAGACCCTTGAGATTTTTGCAAGTAGCTTGTCCGATTTTACTATCTCTAAGTTTGGTTGAATGCATATGTTTGAGGGATGCCTTGAACTTGTGCATGATCCAAGACTCAAGTAGATATGAAACTCGAGTGCTTAGACTTTGCTATCGCCGAGTTGGTGAATTGCATGTGTTTGAGGGGCACTTCGAATATGTGCACGATCCAGACTCGCGATATGTTGATCTCGAATGCTTATGCAAGTGAATATCCAAATGAACAAGTATAACAACTTGTATAGGTTTACCTCAACCTTAGATCATTAATCAAGAATGCTACGCTTGGGATAGATTCCATAATGCGTTAGTACGGCTTATCCTTAGTAAGTCTCGAGGACGAGACTTTTTCTGAGTTGGGTAGGATGTAACACCCCGTTTCGTTCAAGCGGACTGCCTATTCAAAAGACAAAAGTGCAATGTCCCGACCCGCCTTGCTCAGGCGAGAATACTCGTTTGAGGCAAAGGATATCCAGACTTGTCCCTAAAGGATTTCGGCTTTGGCTTTCAGAGGTTCGCTTGACGTATCGCTCAACCGAGGTGAATCATCGCTAAGGTGAGTGGCTACGGTGAACTTATCTTTGCTTAGCCAGCACACTTAAAAATCTGGAATGATACATGCTAGTCGCTAGGTGAATCATTCCTGCATGCTATGTAAACCCCCTCACCAAAAATAGATATTTTTTATATATTTTATATTATTATATTTATTATAGATATTAAATTACTTTAGAGTATTCTCTTAGTTAATTAGAAAATAAATTTTTTTGTATATTTATTATGTAAATATTTATTAAGAATCATTATTAGGCTATTTTAGATTTTTGGATATTTTTCTAGAATTTTTAGGTAATTAAAACATAGGGAACCTAAATTTTTAGGACTTTCATGATTTACTATAAGACCATACTTGCATATTGTCCATAACAAATATTTATTTTAGGTTAAAATATTTAATTATATTTTTCTGTAATTTATTTAGAATTTTAAGAAATTTATTTAGATTTTTGAAATTATTTAGGATTTATTTGGATATATATAGTGTTAATATTAGATAGATAAGAATTTAGTGTTAATAGATATTAATAAGATTATATATAAATTATTTGAATTATCCTTAATTTTATTTAAGATTATAAATTATTGAGATAAACTCAAACTCTAATTTAAATTAATTCAAATCCTGAATCTACCAGGAAAGAAACTGCATGCATATCCTATCATTATTTAAACTAATCCTAATCATATCCAAATTAGACAATCCTAGTCGTATTCAATTAAGTAGTGTCCACCATTATAAATACCTCATCCTTCATATTTTTCTTCCCCAAAATCCTCTCTTTTTCGTCCAAAAAGAGTCAAAATTTGTCATAAATTCAGCCTCATTTTTAAGTAGTTATGACGACTTAAAAAGACGATATCTCCTAGCTCCGGACTCCAAACGTGCTCCAGTTTTTTTTGTTAGAACTATATCAAGGTTAGTTTTCTGAATATATAAATTATTTTAATAATTTATGAACTTATTTTTCCAAAAAATTCTAAAAGTGTCAGCTGTCCGAAATCAGACGCATTTTGGTATTTTTGAGATTACGGGAGATCGCGAACTCGGAATTATGAATCGTTTGAAGTTTCGAAAAGTTGACATGAGAAAATTACATAGAATTACTTTTACAAAATTTATTCGCCCTTGAGGCCATAACTCTTTACCGAAAGTTTCGGAAAGTTTAATGTACTGTAAAATTTGTGCAACATAGACGTAAATAGGAAACCACCAAAAACTATCATTTATTCGCCCTTGAGGCCATAACTCTTTACAGACTTGTAATTTTATAAAACTGCCGATTCTGGCATTCATGTAGCGCTAAAATCTATAGGATTTTATACACAAATCCAAGATTTGAGTTGGTTGACTTTTTGGTCAACGGATTGCCTCGATTTGCGTGTCACGGATCACAAATCAATAAAGTTAATTTTCTTTGGACCAAAATTAAGGTTTAGTAATAAAATCAGATTATAATAAGATTAAATTACTATTTTAGGTTATTTTATTCAGAATTAAAATAGATTAAAATGGAGGAACATATTCACCCACTTTTGTAACCTAACTTGTTTAATTTATGTGACGGGTAGATCGGACGACGCCTTGAGTTGGGACTTCATTCTTTTTCAGACCAGGCAAGATACTTTGCCAAATTGTTTATATTACTTTGCATGCTTATTATATTTCTGTATATTTATTGTATTTTTGTATATTCATTGCATGTGTAGTTTCTTTCAGTCATTACTATATATTAGATATGGTGACACACACATAACACTTAGTATCATGAGAGGACAATCAGTAGGCGTATGGGCTTTAACCACTCTGATGAACCAAAGTAACTAGCACGCACTATGGTAGTCGTGTCCGATGGTCGCTACCCCCGCGGTATGTCGATTGATGGTGTCACGAGGGTCGCTACCCCCGCGGTATGTCGGCTGATGATGTTCCTGACGTGTATGTGAGTTGTGAGATTAGATAGAGTAGCCTACCCATGCCCATACGTCGAAAAGTTGTCCTCATTATGCATTTCATATAGATTGTCTTGTACAGCGTACTTACATATTTTCTACCTATTATGCATGTTTCCTGTATTCAAATTGGCATACTTCTATGTATCTTGTTACGTCCCTCTGAGGACCTGGTCCCTTTCTAGGTGTAGATGTTCATGACTTTTCGCATGAGCACGGATCAGGACTTACCACTTATCTCTTCCAAAGAGGTCTTACCTTCGGAGCATCTCTGATTATCTCTAGCGACGGATTGCTTCGCTGATACCTTTATATCATCATCTTATTTATATTGGAGATTTACTCTCTTCTCTCATTTTAGTATTGATATAGTCATTGGTAGTGGATTTGTCTTCACCCGATTATTAGTTGTGGATTATTCAGACTTATTATTCTAGATTAGTTATTTTCTTTTGTGACTTGTTGTGTGGATGAGATTTAGTATATCTGTGACTTATGACCATATATATACCACATGTGAGTTTATATTCATATTATAGCGTACGTGTATATTATGGTATCCATATATTGGAGTTGTCATATACATACGGCTGGCATGCTTACGTATTCCTGGTCCTACGTATTTTGGGACTGGGGCGTGACATGTTTTTGTAGTGGCCCATGCAAGTCGAGAGCATATTGTCTCGGTTATGTCACTGTACCGAGCAAGCCTACGCATAGGATTAGAATATAGGATCTCATCCACTTATTTACCAACTCCCTTGATTTTATTTTGCATTCTCATTTGATTGCTTGTATAGTATCTTGCTTGATCCCTTCTCAACGTTAATCTTCTCTCGTGCTTGATAAGGATTAGGAAGGTGCCTTGTACTAGGTATATACACTCTACTATTCAATAACACTATTAGTTAAATTTTTGTAAGTTTGGTATTATGCCTCATAACCTAGTATCACATAGTCCTTCTGACCAATTAATAAAGTATAAATGAATGACACCAACTATAGGCTTGCATAAGAAGATAGTGTTTATCTAGACTATAGAACTTTAGTGTTTATCTAGACTATAGAACTTTAGTGTTTATCTAGACTGTAGAACTTAGAGGCCCATACACCCATTTTGTTGACTTTAGACTTAGACAAGAAATTAGTATGGCAACTGTAGAGGCACAACACCGATCTTCTTGGTAAACTTAAATTATTCTGTACCTTCCTCCATCATAATCAAGCATACTTATATATTTTTTTACTACCTCGACTTATGCTTCTATTATAGCCTAGTTTTGCAAGCTTATTCTTGTATTGAGCTTGTTCATGATATATGTATTATTGGGGGCCCACACTAATACATTGTCTAAATCAAAATCAGTGCATTATGGTCTGACCAACCTTAGTGCGCTTGGTTCACTCTTTCGTATCACTACTTTACGTGGATTGAGATATAGTTGACTCAACTTGTTAGACGAATATACTTGCCCTCTAGACTGGTCAGAGCATGTCATGTCAGGTACATAACTTTTCTGATGTGACCATGCAAATAAAAATTTACCAAAATAAGATTTCAATCCATAACTGCCTTGGCAACTCCCTTTCGAATTCTCTAATCCCTTTAAATCTCGTACTTGTATTTTATCACCTCCTCCTTGAATTCTTTATTGTTGTCTTTCGTCTTTCCCTATTTCGGAAAGACGAACGTTCGTGCTTAGTATAAGTTTGATACACGAATAGTACTAGATATACTCCATAGGCCAAGCGCTCATGATGACAAATAAAGAAGCGCAGGCACAGGAAGTCGTAGATACAGGTACGACCTTTAGTTATATTTGTCATTACATACTCATGATCCCCTTTATGATACGAGACCTTAGGTGCATAGTAGATGTAGAATTATATATATGGTGGTTTAGCAGTTATAGGATATATTGATATTCTACCCAGATGGCATACACGCGATGCTAATAGATGACGCGAGTAACAACAGTAGTATTCTTTCCCTATCACCATCTCGCCATTGGGAAGGCTCATCTTCTCTTCTATATCCATTCCTTATCTCGTGCTTAACTTTTCCTATCATAGTCGTATTCTTTCGTGCCATTATGAATTGTTTGAATTACTTCAACCTCACCTTTATTTTGTTAGTTAAAAACATAAATGGTTTAGTAAATGATTAATAACTAAAAGATAAGTTCATAATGATAACCCTTATATGCACTATAGTAATATTTGTATCCTCTTATTATTTTAAACCATGAATAGCATCCCTTAGTCTAAACGTTAATTTGTTGGATTGTTGAATTAGTTTACACTTCTAATAGTTTTATAAGTTAGTCAAGACCTTAACTGTTGTCCAAAATCTTAGACTAAGCTTAGGAAAGATTTGAAGGCACTTGTTATGAACTGATGACTATGACAAATTGCTGGCGAAGTAGCGACAGCTGCAGCTAGACCGTTATAGTAGAATAGTCGAAGTAATTGCAGACATACTGGTCAGGTGGCATGGCAGTATTAGACTACGATACTTGACGGTTACAAAAAAAAATTATGGTTATGATATTCCAGACAGGTATCCCAAGATTCTCGACCCAATAAATAAATTCGTCTAACAACCTAGACAATAGCCACAAAAGACTTTGACTACTAGTAAAATTCTTTTACGTTGGGTAGTGTAGATGAGTTAGAGGATAAAGAATAGTATATGGACAATAAGGGAAAAAAATGTTCGGGTGGCTGACCATAACCTTTTAGGAAGCACTGCAAGCTAGCAATGAAGTATTAATAGCTATTGTGATTTATTACGAATATTGGTTAGTGTTAATTTCGAGGACAAAATTCTTTTAAGTTGGGTAGATTATAAACCCCCTCACCAAAAATAGATATTTTTTATATATTTTATATTATTATATTTATTATAGATATTAAATTATTTTAGAGTATTCTCTTAGTTAATTAGAAAATAAATTTTTTAGTATATTTACTTATGTAAATATTTATTAAAAATTATTTTTAGGCTATTTTAGATTTTTTGAGATTTTTCTAGAATTTTTAGGTAATTAAAACATAGGGAACCTAAATTTTTAGGACTTCCATGATTTACTATGAGACCATACTTGCATATTGTCCCTACTAATTTATTTTAGGTTAAAATATTTAATTATATTTTTTGTAATTATTTAGAAATTTAAGAAATTTATTAAGATTTTTGAAATTATTTAGGATTTATTTGGATATATATAGTCTTAATATTAGATAGATAAGAATTTAGTGTTAATAGATATTAATAAGATTATATATAAATTATTTGAATTATCCTTAATTTTATTTAAGATTATAAATTATTGAGATAAACTCAAACTCTATTTTAAATTAATTCAAATCCTGAACCTACTAGGAAAGAAACTTCATGCATATCCTATCATTATTTAAACTAATCCTAATCATATCCAAATTAGTCAATCCCAGTCGTATTCAATTAAGTAGTGTCCACCATAATAAATACCTCATTCTTCATATTTTTCTTCCCCAAAATCCTCTCTTTTTCGTTCAAAAAGGGTCAAAATTCGTCATAAATTCAGCATCATTTTCAAGTAGTTATGACGATTTAAAAAGACGATATCTCCTAGCTCCGAACTCCAAACGTGCTCCAGTTTTTTTTGTTAGAACTATATCAAGGTTAGTTTTCTGAATATATAAATTATTTTAATAATTTATGAACTTATTTTTCTAGAAAATTCTAAAAGTGTCAGTTGTCCAAAATCAGACGTATTTTAGTATTTTTGAGATTACGGGAGATCGCGAACTCGAAATTACGAACCGTTTGAAGTTTCAAAAAGTTAACATGATAAAATTACATAAAATTATTTTTACAGAATTTAACATATAAGTTTAATCTACTGTAAAATTTGTGCAACATAGACGTAAATAGGAAACCACCAAAAACTATCATCTATTCGCCCTTGTGGCCATAACTCTTTACCGACTTGTAATTTTATAAAACCGTCGAATCTGGCATTCATGTAGCGGTAAAATCTATAGGATACACAAATCCAAGATTTGAGTTGGTTGACTTTTTGGTCAACGGATTGTCTCGATTTACGTGTCACGGATCACAAATCAATAAAGTTAATTTTCTTTGGACCAAAATTAAGGTTTAGTAATAAAATTAGATTATAATAAGATTAGATTACTATTTTAGGTTATTTTATTCAGAATTAAAATAGATTAAAATGGAGGAACCTATTCACCCACTTTTGTAACCTAACTTGTTTAATTTATGTGACGGGTAGATCGGACGACGCCTTGAGTTGAGACTTCATTATTTTTAGACCAGGCAAGATACATTACCAAATTATTTACAGTACTTTGCATGCTTATTATATTTCTATATATTTATTATATTTCTGTATATTCATTGCATGTGTAGTTCCTTTCAGTCATTACTATATATTAGATATGGTGACACACACATAACACTTAGTATCATGAGAGGACAATCAGTAGGCGTATGGGCTTTAACCACTCTGATGAACCGTAGTAGCTAGCACGCACTATGGTAGTCGTGTCCGATGGTCTCTACCCCCACGGTATGTCGATTGATGGTGTCACGAGGGTCGCTACCCCCGCGGTATGTCGGCTGATGATGTTCCTGACGTGTGTGTGAGTTGTGAGATTAGATAGAGTAGCATACCCGTGCCCATACGTCAAAAAGTTGTCCTCATTATGCATTTTATATAGATTGTCTTGTACAGCGTACTTACATATTTTCTACCTATTATGCATGTTTACTGTATTCAAATTGGCATACTTCTATGTATCTTGTTACGTCCCTCTGAGGACCTGGTCCCTTTCTAGGTGTAGATGTTCATGACTTTTCGCATGAGCACGGATCAGGACTTACCACTTATCTCTTCCGAGGAGGTCTTACCTTCGGAGCATCTCTTATTATCTCTAGCGACGGATCGCTTCGCTGCTACCTTTATATCATCATCTTATTTATATTGGAGATTTACCCTCCTCTCTCATTTTAGTATTGATATAGTCATTGGTAGTGGATTTGTCTCCACCCGACTATTAGTTTTGGATTATTCAGACTCATTATTCTAATTTAGTTATTTTCTTTTGTGACTTGTTGTATGGATGAGATTTAGTATATCTGTGACTTATGATCATATATATACCACATGTGAGTTTATATTCATATTACAGTGTACGTGTGTATTATGGTATCCATATATTGGAGTTGTCATATACATACGGCTGGCATGCTTACGTATTTCTGGTCCTACGTATTTTAGGACTGGGGTATGACATGCTAATAAGAATACAACGCACCTAGCTAAGAGAATAATCCCAATTTGTATTGCTTGTGCTAGAACATGGAAATAAAATATTGCTTATATTCAGACCCTCGCATGCTACCCTATATAATGTCGCTCGAAAAGTCCCTTATGATTTTACCTCTCGGTTTACCTTCGGGCCCGAGCCAACGTGTCTGCTTAAGTTTCTTAAAAACGCATGCCTTCCTGCTCGTATATTGACTCGTCGATGCTTGTCGCATAAACTATGCCTCAATTGTGTAACATTGTGCATGTCATGCATTCATCTAGTTCTCCTTGGAAGACTATCTAATAGTCGTTCTGTGCAAGAATGAACCTGCAAGTATCCAGGACCGTTAGGTCACCAAGGCAATCCCTGCCCCAGGGGAAATGCATCAAGACAAGTTGTTCATGAATCAAGAATCCTGTCACGTTACAACTGAATCATAATCACATCAAGTTTACATCTGAACGAGAATCACGTCAACGAATCCAAGAATCACAGGTCGTGGTGCAAACGCTCGGTTCAGAACAAGAATCATGGATTATCATATCAAGTTATGGATTTGGATAGACCCTGACCTGCATGTCACGGACAACTCGAAAATGAGGTATCGTTCCACGGGCGGTCACCGGGACACTGGGACCGTTCCGATTCGGATGGAACTAACGTTATAGTCTCACGTGATTGGTGAGGTAGCTTGCAGCACACCACGTACTTTCATTGCATGCTCTCCTCGTCAATGACTATGGTCCTTTATGGCTATACCAGCGATAAACGTTTATATAGATAAGTCATCCTCGCTTAGCGGCTATCCGCGTGCGAGTTATTGCATCGCATCAAGAGAATAACTGAACACTTAAACGATCATGATTCAACGACTCTCGTGTTGCATGTGCTATTGCCTTAGTTTTCATATATGAATGCTCGTGCTTAAATTAACAATGTTTGCCTTTGACAGGGAAGGTCAATTGGTAAGTTGGTAAGTCTCGCCGTGTTTCCTCTTATATCGCACAGGCCCACTGCCATACGAGTTAGGCTATTCAATATTGCCATAAAACTGATCCTAAGGCAACAAGAAAGACAACATAATAGTTGGTGCACGGAACCTATATTACGTGTTTGGATTTTTCGAGCAGGCGAGTAGCCTCCCCACCAGTGCATTCAATGTACTGATAATCTACCAGATCGTATCAGCAACTCCAAATGTTCCGTAATCGTCTACGCTGCAAAACTGGTAGGGGACCAGGTCCTCAGAGGGACGTAACATAGTACAAAAATACAGCATGCCAAAGTACAACAGAAAGTACAAGTACAACGATGGTATAGTCTAGCATAACCAACTAAGTGAGACACAGTTTGAAAATAATGTTCAACGCATGGGTTGTCCAAAATAAAACCGTAGCTTCGGACACAAAAACACACGGGACGTACCGCAGCTCCGGGCAAAGTGTCACACGGGTGATACAACTACACTAGATACAGGATCACTACAAAAATAGTACATATACATATATAAGCGCGTGCAGAGGAGTCCAAACGTCTAGTAACTGTCTTTCCCATTCCAAGCGGTCAACGATTATGCGTTAAACCTGAACCTCTATCTAACAGTCTCGTCACACAGAAATAACTCAACAGACGCGACCCTAAGGTCGTCCTAGTCTCCGGTCATGATGTCAGTAACAGGATACAGGAAAACTGGCACGATAACAGTATATGAATGTGTCCTGGGGTAACGATATACTCAGGTATGTACATCAAGGTGTTACGAACATCTAACATTTGTTACAAGATGTTACGAAGAACGTCTGCACCCGGTTGTGATCCGGACGCGAAGTAATGATCTTAATCAAACACGCGCACAATGTATATAATGAAACAATAAATATATGGTAACTAAAATACAGGATGGCAAGGTACACTTGCCTGCGTCCGGCTGCTGATGATGGAGATCCGGTACAATGCCTAAGTCTGCAGGTTCCGTAGTACCAAGAGACGAGACACAAGCTCAATCAACGACTATCACAAGACTGAAATAAGAAGAAACACACATCTAACATAGGCTACAATCTCAGTTACAACTCACCTAGACATAAAGCTAGAGAGTTGACCAGGGAATATTATATCCAATCCAGTTAATCATTGTACAATATCATCAAACCAAACCTCGATCTTACTATATTCATCACGACATTTAGTAGTTTAAACCATGATCAAATCCTCAATTTTTCCCCGGGTCTTCACCGACATTATCATGCACGTTGACATATCCCGTCCTCAAATAAATTATTAATTATTTATTAAATCCTTGAATATACAATCATCACCATTTTACCTTAAAACTACTCCTCGATTAACTTATTATTATTTTACCACTCTCAAAAGAATAATTATTATCTAGTTAAACCCTCATAGATATTTGTTTAGTATTCAAATACTCTCTCACAAATACATATATGTATTCCTCAATCGATTTCGTTATTAGTAATCAAATCCTCAATCTTATAAATGACATAATAATATCACACACCATTTCACCGTAAATCACCTGCTCATCAATACTAATTAATATGCATATAAAATAATGTAATAAACCCTAAATCGCAATGCCTTCAAACCTTAAACTCAACATAGCATATATAAGCCTCAACTAAATCTAAAGCATTCACATCCAGCATATAAAAACCCTAAGTATCAATCATGTATTTAACCAACAATTACATACATTTGAAATGTAACCAACCCTAAAACAAATACATATATAAACCCTAATTATGTTATAACCACAGCCATGTATAGAATTGTACCCTAAAACTAATAACCCAATAACAATGCAATATACACAAAATATTAACACTAAACAAAACTTAATATACAAATATCGAGAGGGGGAGGGGTTCACCTCGGCGAAGTGGTTACTGGACGAAAGTTGGTCGTGATGGTGCCGGGGTGTGGAGTCGACGGGAAGTCGCTGGAGAATGGTGGAGTGGTGGTGAAGAGTGGTGGTGTGGCTAGTGGTGAAGATGAAGATACGGGAGGTCGACGGCCAGTGGCGACTGGAGGCAGTGGTGACTGGAGATGGTGGTAGTGGCGTTGGTGTATGGTGGTGGCAGCTTAAAGCTCGCCGGAGGTGATGCGGGTGGTTGCTGGAGTGGTCGGGTGAGATGGAGAAAAAGAAGTGGCCGGGGTCGGGTTATCGTGGCTTGTAGCAGCGACTCGCCGTAGGATGGTCCAGGCTCGTCGTGGGGCGGTGGCTGGAGGTAGCAGTAGTGGAGAGTCGAGGGAATGGGGGTGGTTCAGGCGAGGAGGAGGACCGGGATAGCTGGAGCTGTGGCAGGGTGAGTGACCGGAGGAATCTCGACTGGCTGCTGGAGGAGTGAGGGCTCGGTCGAGGTGTGTACGTCGAGGTTGGTGGTCGTGGCAGTGGCTCGAGGGGTACAGCAGGTGGGGGAGTCGGGACAGACGGTTGAGTGGCCGGAGTAATAGTGCCGACCGGAGGGGATGAGGTTGGCCGGTGAAGGAGTCTTTAATTAAAGAAAGAGAAGTGGAGAGGAAGAAGAAGAAAGGAAGAAAAAATGGGAGGAGGTCGGCTGTGGGCTTGATGTAGGAGGAGGGAGGAGAGAGAAAGGGGGTTCTTCCAAGGTTTTGGGGATTAGGGCCGGTTGGTATGTGTGTAGGAAGAGACATTAAATAGGGGAGGGTGATTGGGAGTGTGTGGTGAGGATGCTCCATATTTGAATGGATGGTGAGGATTTGACATGAAGAATTTTTTATTCATGGGAGGGGGTGTTGACTAGTCAAAGAGTGAGGGTGAGGCTTCTTCATTTGTCTTGACCAATGAGGTTATGACACATATTACAACATTTGCAAATAAGCCCCTTAATTTTGGATACTTGCACAAACACATGAAATAATGCAAAAATTATGGAAGAAATGGTGTTTGGTATTTTGTAGGGTGAGGGGGTATTGTGTGTTTTGCATGGGCTTAATTAAAGGGGCATTGGAATTAAATTGGGATTAAAATAGGATTAGTCAAAGTTGGCATCCCTAATTTAATTCAAATAAATTTTTATGTGCTCTTAAATTAAATAGGGGCACATGGGATCTCAATTAGGAGTGACACAAAGGTCATGAATGGTGTAGGCTTGGTGTCAGTCTTGGACCCTTAAATTGGTCCGGCTCAACGGGTTGAGTTGGTGTCTCAAAATTTGATGGCAACGATACAGGTGTGCGACACATGATTAAATATGGAGTTCGGTTACGGAAAATTGTGCAATTAATTTAGAGCACAAGAAAATATGATTTTATGTGATGGGAAAGTCCAGCGCCTAAATTGGCGTGTCAAGTCAAGAGTGCAACAATCTGTTAGAATTTATGGGTTGATATTGGGCTCCGAATATTTTAACAATGGTAGGGCGCGCCAAGGGTTTAAATAAAGAATCAGACATTTGTAACCTTACTCTAAACCTCAAACATCTGTTGCTAAACCAAAATTTTCTAACCCGTACCAGACTATCTATAGAAATAAAAGAGGGGGTTTACAAAGGTCCTAGTAGATGATCTCTTAGACAAGGGTTTCATTCGGGCTATTGTTTCTCCATGGGGAGCACCCATCTTATTTGTGCCGAAGAAGGATGGGACGGTACGTTTATGTATCGATTACAGGGCGCTAAATATTATAAAGATAAAGAACAAGTACCTTTTTTCGTGCATCGATAATTTATTTGATCAGCTGAGCGGTGCATGTGTATTCTCGAAGGTCGATCTCAGATTCGGCTATCATCAGATCAAGTTGAGAAAGGAGGACATTCCGAAGATAGATTTTCGGACGAAGTACGGACACTATGAGTTTCTAGTCATGTCGTTTGGTTTAACCAACGCGCCAGCAATATTTATGAGCCAGATGAACAAGGTTTTCCACAAGTACTTGGATAAGTTCGTGGTGGTATTTATCGACAATATATTGGTATATTCCAAGAGCCAGGAGGAGCACGAGGAGCATCTCAGGATCGTGTTGGAGAAACTGAGGCAAGAGAGGCTGTATGCCAAGCTCAACAAATGCGAGTTCTGCTTGGATAGGCTACCATTCCTGGGTTACATAATAACTGGAGATGGACTATCAATTGACAAGAAGAAGATCGCCGCAGTGGAGATGTGGCCTACCCCTATATCAGTTACATAGGTTAGGAGTTTTCTCGGACTTGCCGGATATTATCGAAGGTTCGTAAAAAACTTCTAGAGGATCATTGCGCCTATGACGCGGTTGAAGGCGAGAAGTTTATCTGGACTGAGGAGTGTCAGGCGGCTTTTGATGAGCTGAAGAAGCATCTGACGACAGCACCGATCCTGACGCTACCTTCTGGATATGGAAATTTATGGTGTATAGCGATACGTCTAGGAGAGGACTAGGATGTGTACTGATGCAGCACGGTAAGGTGATAACTTACGCATCGAGACAGCTGAGGGTTCATGAGAAGAACTACCTGACACATGATCTAGAGCTAGCTGCAGCGATATTTACACTAAAGCTATGGTGGCACTACCTTTATGGAGAGCGGGTTAAGATTTACACAAATTACAAAAGTCTAAAGTATGTCTACACTCAGATAGAGCTCAATATGAGACAGAGGCGTTGGTTAGAGTTGATGACAGACTATGATATTAAGTTGCAGTACCACCCTGACAAGGCGAATGTTGTAGCAGATGCCTTAAGCAGGAAGCCCATGGCATACTTTTTGACGACTGAGCGATATTTGTTAGAGGATCTTTAGAAGCTCGGAATAGAGGTTGTATTACAGGCATGGATGGACAGTTAGCCAGTCTAGAGGTTCAGTCTATATTGGTTGAGAGGATCAAGGCAGCCCTGCCTACCGCTACGAGATTTTGGAGACTGCGAGAAAGGACAGGGTCGGCATGCAGACGGGGCTTCGGATTCACGAAGACGAGACGTTGAGGTGTGAAGATCGTCTATATGTTCCGAGTGGCGAGTTATGCCAGGAATTGATGACCGAGGCCCATAGTTCAATTTATTCTATTCATTCCAGGAGTACTAAGATGTACCAAGATTTGAGACAACACTACTGGTGGCATGGGATGTAGAAGGAAATTGCAAGATTCGTGACGAGATGTTTGGTCTGTCAGCAAGTCAAGGTCGAATATCAGAGGACTGCAGGTCTATTGCAGTCGCTTCCCATTCCTCAATGGAAGTGGGAGCATATTACCATGGACTTCGTCATAGGATTTTCGAGGATCCCTACCGGGAAGGATGCAGTCTGGGTTATCGTGGACCGACTCACCAAGTCGACATATTTTTTGTCCTTCAGAGTTGGGCAGTCCACGGAGATATTGGCTGACATATATATGAGGCAGATAGTATGACTACATGGAGTGCCTGTCAGCATTGTATCAGATCGTGATTCCAGATTCACGTTATATTTTTGGCAGATTATACAGGAGAGTCTAGGAACTCGCCTCAAGTTTAGCACTACATATCATCCACAAACTGATGGTCAGTCAGAGTGCACGATTCAGATACTAGAGGATATGTTGAGAGAGTGCATGATCAACTTTGGAGGATCTTGGGAGGACCATCTCCACTTGATGGAATTCTTCTACAACAACAACTACTAAGCAAGCATACAAATGGCACCTTATGAGGCACTATACGGCAGGAAGTATAGGTCGCAAGTATGTTGGAGTGGCGTAGGAGAGCGTCAGAGACTTGGCCTAGAGTTGGTGAAACAGACAATGGAGAAAGTAAAGCAGATATAGGGCCACCTACGCGCAACACAGGACAGGCAGAAGCTGTCATGACCCGCACCCGGTATAGGGACACGCGTACGTGGGTACGTCCAGCCTACGCCACAGTATCGGCAGTAGAACGTTGTCTAGGTCATAATACTATCTAATCAATCTCACACGAATATCCAACTCCATAAGGAGACACAAATATCATAATATAATATGGAACACTCAATCACAGAAACTAGAGCACGATGAGATATCGAAGAAAATAAATAAAATATAAGACAAGTCTAAACAACAATAAATAGTCTAACCTACAATCAATAACATCCAAATCTCCAAGTATGATGGAAATAAGTCCTCTATGTCACAGTCTGGAAAAAATATTCGGTCAGGATTGGAGCGAAGTACAAGCACTAACAGCAGTTCCATGTATATTGACAAAAACTATAATACAGTGTAAAGAAATACAAGATGGATATAAATACTGGCAATAAACAATACTAAAATAATGAGATACTAAAAATAAAAATACTGGAGCATATGTCATCACCAATGGTACAACTAGCAATAAACAAGAATACAAGTGCACGCTAGAACAATGAACTGGAATATAAGTGAATGCTAGAGCAATAACTAGAACATGAAAAAATGCTAGATCAATAAACTAGAGATACATGTATAGACTATATAGCTAAGTGTGTAAAACATCAGCATATCATGTTATCGGCTTGGGACTGATCAGGCTTGCTATGTATGACTAGCTATGATTCATGTAAGGTCAGGCTAACCATCCGGATAGCTATGATGCAAGCAATAGTCAGGCTAATCATACATAATAGGCTATGAGGCATGTAATGGTTAGGCTGCACCGACGTGAGGTATGGGTGAGCTATGATGCATGTAGAGTTGGGTATGATCACATAATCTACTATATTTCCCCGTTTCCCTAGCTCGTACGATAGATTCCAATCACGACTCCTCGTGACCGGTCTCGATGATGCCAACTCATGTATACAACAGTGTCAGAATCATGTACATTATACAACTAGAATTATAGAGATAATCAACATAATAAAAACTGTCAGAGAATGTACTCGTCTGTGGTCCTCTGCTGGAAATACCAATATCCTATTTCCGAGGTCTTGTCTGAATGATCCAGCAGTCCTATAGACATCAATTAATAATAATATTGTATCAGACATTACTCTAACATACACACAATCATCTATACCATGAACTCAGAGACTACGCTAGCGGTGCTACTTGTCATCTATAGGGTCAAGTGTGCGTCTAGTTGTACGGGTGTTACGTTTATAATTGTTGTACAAAATCAGACAGTTAAAATAATACGGGTCTCGCCAGTACGTCAGTGTACATAAGGCAGTCCGCTAACAATTTACAGGTTACATGGTCCAGGTAAATACGGAATATCCATAATTAATACTAGGGCATACTGTATATATACAAATATACATATAGTCTTAACTAGCATAGTATTTAATTACTTATAATATATACATACCAATAGAATACATATACTATATATATATATATATATATATATATATATATATATATATATATATATATATATACAAAATATATACATACTAAATATATACTAATTGAACAATACACGTATACGTGTAAACCCCCTGATTTTTCAGGAATTTTAAAATCAATTTTTTCATAATTTTCTAAAAAAATTTGTGATTTTTAATTAATTAAAACTAAGGTATTTTAAAATTAAATAATTTTTAAATAATGTTAATCAATATTAAAATATTATGAAAATAATATTTTTAGGTGTAAAATAAAATATTAGACATAGGATAATTTTTTTAGAATTTATTGGACCCCGAAAGCATTTTAAAGACCTAAAAACTAAGTTTTTATTAAACCAAAATAAACCCTAAATAAGTCCGGTTTATTGGTGAACCAAACCAAACCAAACCAAACCAAACCAAACCAAACCATGCTGAACCAAAGCCTAAACCAACCCTAACCCTAGCGGGTCGGGTCAGATTTAAACCCGACCCGAAACCCGAAACCTAAACCCGCACCCTTAGCCTATCGGATCGGGTCGGATCCCATCCACCGCCCGACCCGACCCGGACCCGTTAACCCTAACCCAAGTCGTTGTGTCGTGTCGCGCCGACTCGCGGACACGAGTATTTTTAGTTTCTACGGAGCCCTATTCAGGTAGCATTTTTTCTCTCCTTGCTGCCCCGATTTCCATTCTGTCTGTTGTGACGCGAACCATGCGTGACCCTTTCGATACCCGTGCAACCCGCTCGGTGTGTCGCGTCCTGTGGCAATTGCGAACTGCGATCCAAAATTCGGAAAATATACATCTTATTTTTCCCCGGAACTGAATGTGCCCCGCCAAACGGGATGACTTGGTCGTGTGAGGACTTCACCAAAAGGTGCGCGTCGTTAATACGGACGTATAGAATTTCGCAAAAGTTGATTTGGATGTGCGTGCACACCGGAATCAACGCGTATCCGTCGACAATGCCCCGTATCGGCCCTGTTCTGGAACTCGTTGTATCTTCGTGTACACACGTCGAATCGAAACAAAACTTACGCCATCAGACTCGTAGCAATACGCTGGTCCTGTGACCCAAGTTTGGTTCAATTATTAGAACGTTGACAAAATCGTGTATCGTGGGCCCCACGGCTCCACTTGACGTGCGATTTTGTGATCGGCTCATCGGAATTCAGTTCTGGAAGTTTCATTGGGTTCGTATCATCGTTCTGGACTTGTTGACACTAAGTTTGACGAATTTGGAGAATATTGTCTCTGACACATTTTCGGTGTGAAGCGGGCCACATGTGGACCCCGCTTTGACCAAAAACTATCATTTTTGCCCTTGTGTCCAAATTGGACTCAAGGACAGGCATTTCTAGCTATTTGATGTCTTCTGAATCTGATGGTGATGTCTATCTTAGCAACCGAAGGAGTACCTGCAAATTCTACTGATACCAGAGCTACAGTTGGAGTCAGAACCCCAGGCAAGTGTACCTTGCCATACTTGTAGTATATTGATTCATATTATTCTCTTGTTCTATTTCTGTGATTTATATGTTGTACCTAGGACCGTGTGACTTACTTAGCATCCGAATAATATTCGGGTGCCAATGCCGTACACGGAGTTGTGTAATGTCACCTAGAGATGGATATCGAAACCCTATACTTTCTCGTGCTTGAATTATCAAGTACATCATAACCCAGGACACCTGACACTATTTATGAGACAGAATCTTCCTGAGATATTTATGGTAATTCTGTATAGGTTACATGATTCATGACATAGATATTGCATGATCTCATTATGACTTGCTGCATTAGATATGATCTTGCGTGACATGGATATGAGACATCGTAGACATGAGACGTGTGATTACATTGGGTGGGGAGAGACACACAGGCTACAGGCTGATCTTATATATATGCCCACTACATAGTAAATTATATAGTATCTCTGCTACAGGCTCCCAGACACAAAGCTTGTAGTAGTCTCAGCCTGAGTTCTAGTAATGCTCTTACTTGCATTTCACATAGATGGTTACATAGTTTACCCCATATTGTTTCATTTATTGTTGCATTGAATTATTTTTGGCATGATTTATTCTTGTACCTTGCTATGTCCCCTGAGGACCTGGATTCGGATTATGTCCCCAGGAATAGCAGAAGAGGTCTACCCTGAGGTATACGGGACCGGAGCATTAGCAGGAGTAGAAGCAGGAACAGGTGCATACATTGGAGCAGTACCGAGAACCGAGGATGAGGTGATTGCCGAGGATTTCTCCTGAGTATATGCTTCTTCTATACTGAGTCTTTGATGCTATTAAAATTTTTGTTTAATGAACAGTTGTATCAGACTTGTTATCGGGTTGTTCCCCGATTTATTTACTTGTGATTTGATGATGATTATAATTCACTTTGTTGATATTGATGTATTCATTCTGTGGATGAGATTAGTAGACCCTTATTGTTGTATTACAGCTTAAATACATCCTGATGGGTCCATTAAATTGGGTTTGCCCATCGGTGTGTGTTGCTGGCCATTGCCACGTGTCTAGTCCCTCGATATTTTAGGACTGAGGCGTGACAAGGTTTTTGTGGCGGCCCATGCAGGTCAACGACTAAATTGCTTCGGTTTTAACTTAGGGACCGAGCAAGCCTGCAATAAGGATAGGTTAAGTTATAGGATCTCATCCACTTGCTTGATTCGTTCTTGATCTCTATATCGGATTCGAATTAATTTCCTGACTTGCATCCTGTCTTGATTCCTCTGTGTGTTCTCATAGTTTTCTTTCAATGAAGAGCAATGGATCCGCGACCCGGTGACGAGAATCCCTTAGGTACACCACACGATGCTGTGGTCAGCTATGATGAGGTAGTGACACCAGAAGATAGAGGACAATCAGTTCAAAGCAATCAAGCGGACCAGCATACTTTAAGGTTCCGGCGTGATGACATCCCACCTCCGCCGCAGTTCACACCACCAATGCCCTTATTCCCACAAGGGCAAACTATGGACGGGCAATAGATATTCCAAATGATCTACGCAATGATGCAAACTCAACAGCAGATTTATCAAGAGGTTCAGCGTCACGAGGCGGAGTACTTGAGAAACAGCCTAGTAACTGCGCTAAAGCAGGCCAACCTACCAGCTCGATGGCCAACGACGGGCTCTATCACCAATTTTTGCCAGCTGAAGCCCCGAACTTTTTCTGGCAAAGAGGATCCCACTGAAGTTCATGAGTGGCTCACAAACACTCAACATCAATTAGAAGCAGCTGAGCTTCCAAGAGAGCGTTGGATGACTGCCGTCCGGATGCAGTTGACGGGCAATGCACATCACTGGTAGCTATCTGAGGAGAGACGGCTCGGACCAGACCGAGTCACTTGGGAAAAGTTCTCTAGACTCTTTCAGGAGATGTACATTCCATCTACTACTCGATCAGAACTTCGGGACAAGTTCAATCGCCTCATTCAAGGCAATACGACGGTAGAAGAGTACAATGCAGAGTTCATTCGACTAAGTCAATTCGCCCCTTCCCTGATCCCGACAGAAGATGAGAAGGCTGAGAAGTTCTTCGATGGACTAAACTTTGAGCTACAGAGAATGATCGGATCTGTTGTACCTACTTCATATACGGACGTCCTTGCTACAGCTCGACGTATGGAGCGCATCACCAGGAGAGATTCCAACCTGAAGCGGCCTTCCACATCAGCACCAGCCCGAGCACCGCATGGAGAAGCTGCAAAGAAATCTTATCTGCATCAAGCACCACAGGGAGCTGTATCCAAATCCCTAGCTCTTCCTACCTGTCACTACTGTGGCAAGGTAGGCAATGTTGAGAAGGAGTGTAGATGTAAACTGGGATTATTTTTAGCTTGCAGATCTAGTCAGCATTCAGTGAGGGAATGCACTGAGCGTCGAGAAGGAGCACCAATAGTAAACCAACAATCTCTACCAGCACTAGGAGGATATCAACCAAGGCTACCCTTGGCACCTCGAGCAGCACCCTTCCAGCAAGCCCAGCAACAACAGAGGGCACCACCTCAAGGACGCAGACAAGCTTTCACGATGACTTTGGAGGACGCACAGACTCGTGAAGTAGCTAATACACGTAAGTGATTCTTAGCTATCTATTCTAGTATTGCTTTAGCTCGTGCCTGTTGGTTCGTGACCTTAGCCTTAACCTGGTAATTTTGAACTTGCTAATAATTAATAACCTAGTATGTTTTATAAGTGATAACCTAGTTTTTCTAAACTGTAGTTTCTTGCTTTAACTAGATTTTCTTCACTCTGGAAATTGCATAACTTCTATTGTTTAGGGAAATGATTCCCTATGTGTTTTTGCTTAAACCCTCATCCTTGACTCTCCTTGATCATGATGTGCTTCGATAATGCTTGCAACCGTGTCATCTCTGTTGACCGATTATTCTTTGATTGCGGGGACGCAATCCTTTTAAGGGGGATAGATTGTAAAACCCCTAATTTTTCAAGAATTTTAAAATTAATTTTTTTACAATTTTTCTAGAATTTTCTGGGATTTTTAATTAAGTAAACTAAGGTATTTTGAAATTAAATAATTTTTAAATAATGTTAATCAATATGAAAATATTATAAAAATAATATTTTTAGGTGTAAAATAAAATATTAGACATAGGATAATTTTTCTGGAATTTATTGGACCACGGAAGCATTTTAAAGACCTAAAAACTAAGTTTTTATTAAACCAAAATAAACCCTAAATAAACTCGGTTTATTGGTGAACCAAACCAAACCAAACCAAACCAAACCATGCTGAACCAGAGCCTAAACCAACCCTAACCCTAGCGGGTCGGGTCGGATTTAAACCCGAAACCCAAACCTGCACCCTTAGCCTATTGAATCGGGTCGGATCCCATCCACCGCCTGACCCGACCCAGACCCGTTAACCCTAACCCTAGCCGCTGTTTCGTGTCGCGCCGACCCGCAGACACGAGTATTTTTAGTTTCTACGGAGCCCTGTTCAGGTAGCCTTTTCTCTCTCCTTGTTGTCCTGTTTCCCGTTCCGTCTGTTGTGACGGGAACCCTGCGTGACCCTCTCGATACCCGTGCAACCCGTTCGGTGTGTCACGTCCTGTGGCGATCGCGAACTGTGATCCAAAATTAGGAAAATATACATCCTATTTTTCCCCGGGACTGAGTGCGCCCCGCCAAATAGGACAACTTGGTCTTGTGCGGACTTCACCAAAAGGTACGGGCCGTTAATACGGACGTGTGGGATTTCACGGAAGTTGATTTGGATATGCGTGCACACCGGAATCAACGAGTATCCGTCGACAACACCCCGTATCGGCCCTGTTCTGGACTCGTTGTATCTTCGTGTACACACGTCGAATTGAAACAAAACTTACGCCATCAGACTCGTAGCAATACGCTGGTCCTGTGACCCAAGTTTGGTTCAATTATTAGAACGTTGACAAAATCGTGTATCGTGGGCCCCACGGCTCCACTTGACGTGCGATTTTGTGATCGGCTCATCGGAATCCAGTTCTGGAAGTTTCATTGGGTTCGTATCATCGTTCTGGACTTGTTGACACTAAGTTTGACGAATTTGAAGAATATTGTCTCTGACACATTTTCGGTGTGAAGCGGGCCACATGTGGACCTCGCTTTGACCAAAAACTATCATTTTTGCCCTTGTGTCCAAATTGGACTCAAGGACAGGCATTTCTAGCTATTTGATGTCTTCTGAATCTGATGGTGATGTCTATCTTAGCAACCGAAGGAGTACCTGCAAATTCTACTGATACCAGAGCTACAGTTGGAGTCAGAACCCCAGGCAAGTGTACCTTGCCATACTTGTAGTATATTGATTCATATTATTCTCTTGTTCTATTTTTGTGATTTATATGTTGTACCTAGGACCGTGTGACTTACTTAGCGTCCGAATAATATTCGGGTGCCAATGCCGTACACGGAGTTGTGTAATGTCACCTAGAGATGGATATCGAAACCCTATACTTTCTCGTGCTTGAATTATCAAGTACATCATAACCCAGGACACCTGACACTATTTATGAGACAGAATCTTCCTGAGATATTTATGGTAATTCTGTATAGGTTACATGATTCATGACATAGATATTGCATGATCTCATTATGACTTGCTGCATTAGATATGATCTTGCGTGACATGGATATGAGACATCGTAGACATGAGATGTGTGATTACATTGGGTGGGGAGAGACACACAGGCTACAGGCTGATCTTATATATATGCCCACTACATAGTAAATTATATAGTATCTCTGCTACAGGCTCCCAGACACAAAGCTTGTAGTAGTCTCAGCCTAAGTTCTAGTGATGCTCTCACTTACATTTCACATAGATGGTTACATAGTTTACTCCATATTGTTTCATTTATTATTGTACTGCATTATTTTTGGCATGATTTATTCTTGTACCTTGCTATGTCCCATGAGGACCTGGATTCGGATTATGTCCCAGGAATAGCAGAAGAGGTCTACCCTGAGGTATACGGGACCGGAGCATTAGCAGGAGTAGAAGCAGGAACAGGTGCATACATTGGAGCAGTACCAGGAACCGAAGATGAGGTGATTGCCGAGGATTTCTCCTGAGTATATGCTTCTTCTATACTCAGTCTTTAATGCTATTAAAATTCTTGTTTAATGAACAGTTGTATCAGACTTGTTATCGGGTTATTTCCCGATTTATTTACTTGTGATTTGATGATAATTATATTTTACTTTGTTGATATTGATGTATTCATTCTGTGGATGAGATTAGTAGACCCTTATTGTTGTATTACAGCTTAAGTACATCCTGATGGGTCCATTAAATTGGATTTGTCCATCGGTGTGTGCTGCTGGCCATTGCCACGTGTTTAGTCTCTCGATATTTTGGAACTGGGGCATGACAATATACGTACGAGTACGTATACGCAACAAGAAAAGATTATCTCGTACCTGTGCGTGCGGGAATGAGGCGTTCAACGACGAGGAGATGAACATTCAGGTGAAGTCGAGGAAGAGGTTCAGTGGGCTGCTCGTGTCGACTCCGGCATGGTGCGACGGTTCAGTCGAGTTGAACGAGAGGGGGTGGCGAGGCGGTCGGTCCGATAGAGGAGGGGTGTTCGGTTCAATCGTAGACAGTGGTCTCGGGTGGTGCAATGGGTTCGACTCCGGCGAGTTCAGGTGCAGCCGATGGCGAGGATGGAGGGATCAGTCGGCTCCGATGAGTGCAGGCGACTGTGGGTAGTTGAGCAGCGGGTCGGCTCCGGTCGTGATGAGGAGGGCCGGTCGGGTCAGGAGGTGGGATGGTCGGGTGGCAATCGGGGTTCTGTTCCGACGGGTTCCGTGCAGTCGGGGTCGGCTTCAGCGTGGGGATGATGTAGGCGGGTCGAGCTCCGACAATCAGCAGTTTAGGTTTGGGCGGAGGAGAACGGCAGGTGCCCGGTCGGGTGAAGGAGGGGATATGATGGGTGAACAGTAAGGGAGGGGGAGAAGTCGGCTGTAGCTTTTTAGGTTTAGGAAAAATGAAAATAAATAGGTAAAGTTATTTATATATGTATGTAGAAAAGGGTTTGGGGGTTGACCTAGAAATTTGGGCATGGTCAACACCCTTGGAAAAAGGCCTTGGCTTGTCATGTAGGTATTTCAGGGGCTAGGATTACATTGATTCAAAATGGAGGCTATGGTTTGAGGAGGTTGATATTGAGTTTTACACACTCCCAAAAATTATAGAAAAATTTACATGAAGGAGAAATAGGTTTCTTCATGTATTATGTCCAATGGGGTGGACACCTTAATACATTTTTGCATAAAAGTGCCCAACAATTGAAAAATTGCACAAAGTTGGGTTTATGGTTTAATTAAATTAGAATTAATATAATTGGTGTTCTAAAATTAATTAAAATTACATGAGGCTAAAATTAGGTGGGACACAAGTATCATGAATGAAGAAGACTCAAAAAAGAATATTATTATACTTTGGGTTGCTCAAAATGAGTCAAGATTGTGTCTCCAATTTCGATTGGAACGCAGAACGATACAAAGTTAGATTTATTTAGAATTAAATAATAACATCTGCGACGAATATTGTGCGACTAAAATAAAGCACAAAAGAGCATATTTATAAGTTACACAAGGGTCCGAATGGTACGCTGGCACGTCTAGGACAAGGTTGTAAAATTTGTTGGAAGGCAAAAGCTAGGATAGCGCTCCAAATATCGAAGCAACGATAAGACACAATAATTAAATAAAATCAAAATAATAATTTATAACCCTAAATAATTAATCTAAAATAATACAAATTAAATCCATAGCCTTATATTTCGGTTAGGGGTTCATCTAGTGGGCTTCTAGGTCTAGTCTACTAACTCAATCATTAATGAACACTATATAATATAATATGTAACAAAATAAAAGACAGAAAAAAGTGAAGTCCCTCTCCGGGTCCAAAGACCCTGAATATCCTCATGAAAAACTTGTTGAGCTTAAGTTGGTAGCTGATTAGGGTGGCTCTTTAATTAGCATTACCGCCTCTTTACTTTGCACTTGCTACCTTGTGGCCATACCATACGTATGAAATAAATATATAAATATATGGAGTTGGATAAAATTTTATGTGATTCAGTAAACAAACGTTACCAAAAGGAGTCAGAAATAGCCTTGATCCAGCCCCCTTACACATATCATACAATTATTTGAAATAAATACACACAACACTTATTATATATAAAATGACAAAAATACTCCTATTTTAGAATGTGGTAGTAACAGAAGCATTGGATAGATGTGCACCGCAGACCTTTGGAAATCAAGGAAGGTGACCATATATTTTTGAAGATATCGCTTACTCGTGGTACCATCAGATTTGGGAGCAGAGGCAAGCTGAGTCCGAGGTACATCGGACCTTTTGACATCTTGGAGCGAGTTGGCGAAGTGGCTTATCGTCTTGCATTGCCTCCATTATTAGAAGGCATGTACGATGTATTTTATGTATCACAGTTGAGAAGATACATGGCAGACCCTAGCTACGTGCTCGATCATTCAGAGATTACAATCGGGCCCAGTTTATCATATGTGGAGCAGCCAGTAGGGATACTCGATCACAGTGAGAAAATTTTGAGGGGACAAACTGTTCGACTGGTTAGGGTTGCATGAAAACATCATTCGCCGGGCGAGTCTACCTGAGAGCACGAGGATTCCATTCGACAGTATTTTCCATATTTATTAGAGGACCGAGGTACGAATTTGCGTACTGCATTTCGAACACCTGTTAACTTTTTAATTCTCGTAACTCTTATTCGTGCTTTACTTTTAATTTCGGGAACAAAATTCTTCTAAGTTGGGAAGGATATAAACCCTCTCAAAAATATTTTAGGTAGACTGGATATGGTAAGAATTTTGTATTAGTTTCAGGTTGTCTAAGGATTATAAATTAGGGTTGTGTGGACTAGTTCTTTAATTTAAACCCTTGGTGCACCTTACCATTGCTACAATAATTGGAGCAGAACAATAGCCTTTACTTTTCAATAAATCTTTGCACTCTGACCTGATAAGCCAACCTAGGCACTAGACATTTCGGTCACTCACAAACACACACCCTTGTGCTCTATTTTAATTGTACAACTTTTCAGTCACGAAAATTAATTCTTTAATCCTACGTCTTGTACATATGTCGTTTCCATCAATTTGGGGACACAAACTCAACCCGTTACGCCTAACCAATTAAAGGGTCCAAGACTGACACCAAGCTTACACCGTCAATGATCTTTGTGTCACTCCCATTTGAGACCCCATGTATTCCCTTTTAATTTAAGAGCACATATGACACTTTATTTAATTAAATTGGGGACACCAACTTAACCAAACCCCAACTTAACCCAACGCTCATTCATAAGGCCCATACAAAACACACAACACTCTATCATCCTATAAAACATGAAACATAACTTCCCACATCAAATCCTCACCATTTTTCTTTATGTGTAAACACCCAAATGTTAAGGGACTTAAATACAAAAAGGGTGCTAGGTGTCACCCTCCTATTGGTGCAAACCAATGAAGAACCCCCTCCCCCAACCTCACATAACCGGTTACCTCATCTTCTCTTTCCCCCTTGCTATGTACAAATCCTTCATGAAGCATCCTAACCCTTAATTCAAATCCCCACCCCATCACAACCACACACTTCCTCTATATTAACACACACACAACCCTCATATGTGGTCGGCCCTAATCCCTAGAAAAAAACCTAGGAATCCCCTCCTCACTCTCTTTTCTCCCTCTACTTACACAGCCGACCACTCTCCCTCTTCCTTCTTCTTCTTCTTTCTTCTTCTTCTTCTTCTTCTTCATCTCTTCTCTTTCAACACCTTATCTCGCCGGAGTTCACCCGCGACTCGTCGGAGCACCACCGTAACCCACCTCCTCCATGACCATCACACTGTTATCTCCAACCGCACTACCCCTACCTCCTCGACGGCCTGACACCACCGCAACCCATCGCTGCCATCACCCGCCTCCTCGACGACCTGACGCCACCAAAACTCATCGTTGTACCACTGCCTCCTCTACAACTCGACGACCTCCAGCTGCTGCTACAGCCACTACAACCACCACCCTTCTCTCCACCCACAGCCACCTACATCCCCCCGTTTACCAACGCTAACACCACCACCGGAGCTACAACCACCGCCATCTCCACCACGAGCACCACCATCTCCTTCACCGACTCACTGCCACCACTACGATAGGATCACCACCGATACCGTAGCCGAGCACTACCACCCTCACACCGCCGAGCACCACCACCACCACCACCCCGGTCGACATGTGCACCACCCCCGCGGTCGACGTCGTCCCTGACCGAAGTAGCAACACCGCCACAGCAACCACCTGCAGCCACCTGGGTAACTCCTCATCCTTCTTCCTTTTGTGCAGTTATTGTTTGTGCTAAAAAACCCTAGTTAGGGTTAGGGTTTCCTGAATATTATCCATGCATAATTTAATGGCATTATTGAGGTTACATATATGTGAACTTGATATTTTATAATAATTATTCGAGGATATATATATATATATATATATATGTGTGTGTGTGTGTGTGTGTGTTGGGGATGTTGATGTTCCAATAAATTTTGGTACGTTAGTGATGATATTGTAAACCCCCTCACCCAAAATTAGGCCTACTTAGCTTAGATAGTAAAATTATGGCTAGTTTGAACCAATTAGAATTAGAACACGGCATTTATTTAAGTATACAATAATTTATATCACGTAGCGCACATTACCGTTGCTTCGATAATTGGAGCACCTCACTAGCCATTGTCTGTCTACAAATTTCACAACCTTGTCCTAGACATGCCCGCCTACTATTCTGACCCGGCATAACTTATAATTATGCTCCCTTGTGCTATATTTTAGTCGCACAATAAATGTCGCGGATGTTATTTCTTAATTCTAAATAAATCCCATCTTTGTACCCTTGTGTGTTCCAATCAAAATTGGGAACACAATCTTGACCGTTTTGTGTGACCCAAATTTTATTAATATTCTGCACTGTACCCTCCTTGTCCCTGACACTTGTGTCCCACCTAATTTTAAACCCATGTACTCCTAATTAATTCCCGAACATCGTGCGCATTCAATTTAATTAATTAAATCCAATTTTCGTCTTTGTGCAATTTTTCTAATTGTTGGGGGCTTTTATGCAAAAACATATTTAGGTGTCCACACCATTGGACAATACGTGAAGAAACCTAATTTTTCCTTCACATAGAATTTTTCCCATAAATGTTGGGATGTGCAAACGCGCAACATCACTCCGTTATTTTAAAACTATCTTTGCATTTAAATAATGCAACTCTAGCCCTCCGAACATCCCCAAGTGAGCCCAAGGCCGATCCCAAGGAGAGTGTTGACCAAGTCAAACTATTCCTAGGTTAACCCAACCCTATGTGCATATAAATACATCATTTCTTTTACCTTTACTTTTTATTATTCCTAAACCTAAAACTAAATTCCAGCCGACCCCCCCCCCCCAACTCCTGTTCTTCTTCTTCCTCCACCCCATAGCCGGAGCCCCGACCCCCGGAGCGACCGTGTCGTCCACCACGACCTAGACCGGAGCTCCGTCTGCCCTTCCTCTCTCCTCCTCCACCTGAAGACCCATCGGGGCAGCACCAGGCCATAACCACCACCGCCAGCACCCGACTTCCTCTTCCTCCTCATCGATCTCCCTACCTCGCCAGAATCTCGCCGGACTCGATCAGCTTCTCTCTCCTCAACCTCTCCTTCTTCCTCCCAGAACTACTTTACCTTTCCCCCGAGAGCCTCTCCCCCGACCGAGCGACTGAACCACGGCTACACCATTATCGCACCACCTCCGTCGAGTCCTCCATCGACCCCGCTACTCTTGACCCCACCGGCTCCTCTTCAACCACCACCCACACGACTCTGGCCAGATCCAGACCTCCTTTCCTCGACCATCTCACCCCTCGCTGGACTCCGGAGATCCCAGTTCCCTATCATCACCACCACGCTGAACCCACTACATCATCTTCCCGCTGAACCGGAGAAGTCCGGAGCCACCGACCTGCCGCCAACCGACCCGCCTGAAGTAGACCACCATGATACACCGCTGCCCACCTCGTCGACAACCACCACCCTCGCCATCGACAGTACAGCGCCTAAACCAATCCCTTTTCTGGTCGTTGAACACCGGAATGACTCGCCATCCCCTCGACTGAACCACTACGAGCACTACCCTGTCCACCACCCATCACCACCTCTGTCCTCCTCTATACACGAACCACCACCCTGAACTCCTCCTCCTCTTCCACCTCCCTGTCTTCCCCTCGACTCGCTGGAGAAGTTCCCCCTGGCCGGACTCCGGCAGGAACCCTTCGATCAGTCGTCTACATCGCCCAAGACCATCATCACCACCTCTATTACCTTCACCATCATCATTACCATCGTCATCGTTGTTATCACCTTAACCACCCTCGTCACTATTATCATCCTTATCATCGACCCTAACATCGTTATCACCTTCGTCGTCCTTGTCATCACCATCAGCCCAATCATCGTCCTCGTCATCACCATCGTCCACATCATCACCCCCTTAAATTATTACCATCCATATCATCGCCATCGTCCCATTCATCATCCATATCACTACCAATATCATAATCATCACCATGGTAATCATCATCAAGCCCTTTAGGATCATCATTATTGATCACCCTCGTCCTCGTGTTCATCATAGACCGTCACCCTTGCCAGATAACACGCAGCAGTCACCCCACTTTCCGTACCTATGCACGCTGACCCCAAAGATCTGTTGGATTTATCCGTGCGACTTCTAGAGCAGGTCATTGGTGCCACGCAGATCTCTTGCCAGGCAAGTATACCTTGCCTTCATTGTACTATTAAATCTCAGTTATTATTTAGCTGCCTGTTTATTATTTTAGCTATTATAACTGTGCGCGTCCGAGAGAGACTCGGGTGCAGTCAACGAATGCGTTGACGTTAGGACTTGTGTCTGACCTAGTGTCTAGTAGACCCACCTAAAGTTGTGGAGTTATTGGTATAACTCCTAGGCCTTGACACATTTCTTACACGTGTTGTGAGTCTCATGTAGGGCACGGTCCTGCGTATGTGGTTGGCCACCTGTACGTGTAGGCGTGCGATGGATAGAGTATAACTGCTAATAGTGATGCATGTTAGAAGACTTAGCAGTTATTAGTAGGCGGAGCGTAGACTATCGTGGTACGACGGTCCAATCCTTGTCCTTGTTTGGTTGTAAGGATTGGGCTATTGTTCTAAGGATAGACTATAAGCCAGAGTTACGACGCCTCGGCGTAGTAGCTGAAGCGTGTTGTGGATACAACATGCATAGATCATTGGGCGGGGAGGACGACTAGTAGTGGTATGGGACACCCACCTCCTTTATACAGATACCGCACTCGACGGAGTGATACGGACGTTATTATTTTTACAGATACCACGTTCCCTAGGGTGTTGGACGTTACTTGGTGATTTTACAGATACCTCATTCTTCAGAATGATGGACGTTGCAGATACCACAATCTAGAGAATGTTGGACGTTATTATATTCCTGCGCCCTTGTTATAGGGGGTATATGTTGCATATACTAGCCGGTTGTCACGATTGGTAAATTATGTCAGCATATGTCTAGCCTACACATTCCCATACACTCAAGTTGTCCTCAAGTTGCATTTCACTTAGATGGTTAGGTTACCCCGGAGTTATTTATTCAGTATTTACTTTATGGCATACTTTTATGTATCTTGTTATGTCCCTCTGAGGACCTGGTCCCTTTCCAGGTGTATTGTTCATGAGTATTTGCAGGAGCGCAGATCCGAACTGGTTACCTATACTTCGAGCAGGTCCTCTCTTCGAGTCTCAGTAGTTGGTAGTTGGTAGTTGTTGTACTTATATTGTATTTATCTCGTTTATTCTTTCTTCTAGTTCGGCAGTGGATTTGTTTCCATCCGACTACCCTCATTTGATGCTTTACATTGGGATCTAGTTATAGATATTGGTTTCATTTGTATATGATTTCTGTGGATGAAATTTATCTATGCCCTGTGACATATATGTTTACCACTTGTGAATTATTATTCATATTACAGCATACGTGTGCTATGGTTTCCATATATTGGAGTGCCATATTCATACGACTGGCATGCTTACGTGTCCTGGTCCTACGTATTTTGGGACTGGGGCGTGACATGTTTTTGTAGTGGCCCATGCAGGTCAAGAGCATATTGTCTCGGTTACGTTACTGTACCGAGCAAGCCTGCACATAGGATTAGAGTATAGGATCTCATCCACATCTGACTATGACTCCTCCTCCTTCCAATCCATTTTATTTGAATAATTATATCCTGCTCGATTCATGTGCTTCCCTATTAGTTCCTTGAGTGTAGCCTTCTCCTAGAATATAGAAGTCCATGTTGTTAGATACTAAGTAGGGTAACCTTCCTATTAAGAGTAACTAGAACCCTGACATGTCACTAAGTTTAGAAAATTTAAGTAAACCCTAGCATCCTTATCTAAAGAATGGCATACCATTATTCCTTGACATAATTATGAATGACTTAAAGTTAGGATAGGCACTACTAGAGCTAGTTAGAAATTTAACCATAGTGTTTGACCCTAGCATTAAGCGACCCATAGAAATCCAAGGTTGAATAATAGGACCAAAATTAACGTTTATAGTGAGATAGTGTTATAGAACTATACATTAGATTCATTGCCTGATATTAGCAGACCGTACCCTAGAAAGCCAAGAGGAATGAATATAACATTTCCTCGATCATTCCTCAAACACAGAGTTTAGCACACCACCTTCCCATTAGGAAACCATGATATTATCTTGAGCCCCTCTATTTTAATTTCATATCTTGTTCCCCTGCAACCTTAACGTTCACCAATTGTGCGATGATTTAAACTATGTTTTTCCTCCTTCATCTTTCAACTCGTGCCACTTGACACCTCTGATTATAAGCCAAGTGATCTTATTCTATGTTAGGATATATAGTTTGCTAGAATGATAATTGTAATCTTGAACTTTGAATTTTGTGCGTGGTAGTTAGAATTTGATAGTTTGAGTTATTCCCTTAGATTATGATCTGATTATTCTTAGTTTTAAATCACGTAACATGTACCCCACCTCAATATAGATTATATCCTCTTTTCCCTTAAAGACCAGTAACTTTTTCATTTATACTATTGATACTTGTTCTATAAGCACTATGATTAAGACTTAAGATGGCCATTACCTATATGATACAATAGGAGACCCAAATAAGTGCTAAGATCCGTTCCTCATATAGCCCTATAAGAATTTGTACTTTATTTACAAGAACCTTATTAATTTGTCGGATCCCCTCAAGACTGTCACAGTATTAGTTTATTATTTTTAAGTTGAGTAGTATGCCTCACAACATAGTATCACATTGCCCTATTGACCCATTGATGAAGTATAATAGGATGACACAACTTTAGACTTGCATAAGAAGATAGTATTTATTCAGACTATAGAAATTAAGGGTCCGTACCCCTATTTGGTCGACTAGCGACTTAGATAAGGAGTTAGTATGACAACTGTAGAGATTGTAGAGTCTTAATTTTGTATCTTGTTTGGTTTTGTGAGCTTAAATTATTTTTGTACCTCCTTTCATCATAATCTGGCGTACTTATATTTTTGTACTACCTCGACTTATGCTGTTGTTACAGCCTAGTTTTACAAGCTCATCCTTTTATCAAGCTTGTTCATGACATATGTATTATTGGACACGTATACTAATATATTTCAGAATCAGTGTACTACGGTCTGATCAACTATAGTGCGCTTGGTTCGCCTTCGCATAACTACTTTACGTGGATTGAGATAGATAGTGATTAGTAGACGAATGTACTTTCCCTCTAGATATATCTGAGCATATCGTATCCGTTACATAACTGTACGGATGCGAGCATGTGAATAGGAATTACCAAAATAGAATTTCAATCCACAACTGCCTTGACAATACCTATTGAATTCTTTAAACGCCTTGATCCCCATATTTCTAATCTATTACCTCCCCCTCAAACTCTTTATTATTGTTTTTCGTCTTCCCATATTTCGGAAAGACGAACCTCGTGCCTAGCATAAGTTGTTACACAGATAGTATTAGATATACCCTATAGGCCAATTATATTATTTGATGATTATTTTGTAACCAAGGGCATATCACATGTAATATATTTGGTGTTAAAATTTTTGAGGATTGAGTAACAGGATTAAGTAAATTTGAGGAATGAGATTTCTTAAACGTAAGAGCCTTAGGTGATAGATAGGAAAATTCTAAGTTGGGTAGCAGTTGCATTATCAGGTTGAGAGAAATTTCTTTAGATTGTGATCGAGCAAAATTTTGATTTAAAGATTCAAGTCATTTTAATTTTTAGAATTTTGGACGAATAAGTAAGAGGATGAGGATCAACGAATTTTAATTTTTAGCACATGATTTGAATTTTTAGAATTGGGGGTTGAATCATCGATTTAAACCTCGAGAAAAATAAAATATAACTCTAAATATGAACATGGTCGGATAGAATTCCAAATTCGATGATTTGAATTAAGAATGAAATTTTTGAGTGTTGGATTACCTATTTGAAATATTGAGGATGTAAATTGAAAGTAAATTCTGAAGAGTACGAAATTCAAAAGTTGAAAATAGAAATAATAATTAATTATAATTGTTTTCTAGAGGAGAATTGGATAGTTGGAGATTGCGAGATAAATTTTGATTTGGGGATGTCATATAAATTTGAATCAGATTTGGATGAGAATTAATTAATTTAAAAATTGAGAAGACAGTGTAATGTGTTGAAGTTGATCTAAACAATGGTTAATCTAAATTAAAGGTGATTACGATGGATTTGAATAAGTTTTAAATTTTTAGAAGAGATCGCGATTGACTTGCTTGATGTACACATGTGAAGGATTTAAACCAAATTATGCCCTATTTTAATTTTGAGGACGAAATTATTTTTAAGTTGGGTAGATTGTAAACCCCCTCACCCAAAATTAGGCCTACTTGGCTTAGATAGTGAAATTAGGGCTAGTTTGAACCAATTAGAATTATAACACGGCATTTATTTAAGTATACAATAATTTATATCACGTAGCGCACCTTACCGTTGCTTCGATAATTGGAGCACCTCACTAGCCATTGTCTGTCTACAAATTTTATAACCTTGTCCTAGACATGCCCGCCTACTATTCTGACCCGGCGTAACTTATAATTATGCTCCCTTGTGCTACATTTTAGTCGCACAATAAACATCGCGGACGTTATTTCTTAATTCTAAATAAATCCCATCTTTGTACCCTTGTGCTTTCCAATCGAAATTGGGAACACAATCTTGACCGTTTTGTGCAACCCAAATTTTATTAATATTCTGCACTGTATCCTCTTCGTCCCTGATACTTGTGTCCCACCTAATTTTAAACCCATGTACTCCTAATTAATTTCCGAACATCGTGCGCATTCAATTTAATTAATTAAATCCAATTTTGTCTTTGTGCAATTTTTCTAATTGTTGGAGGCTTTTATGCAAAAATGCATTTAGGTGTCCACACCATTGGATAATACGTGAAGAAACCCAATTTTTCCTTCATATAGAATTTTTCCCATAAATTTTGGGATGTGCAAACGTGCAACATCGCCCCGTTATTTTAAAACTATCTTTGCATTTAAATAATGCAACTCTAGCCCTCCGAACATCCCCAAGTGAGCCCAAGACCCATCCCAAGGAGAGTGTTGACCAAATTAAACTATTCCTAGGTCAACCCAACCCCATGTGCATATAAATACATGATTTCTTTTACCTTTACTTTTTATTATTCCTAAACCTAAAACTAAATTCCAGCCGACCCCCCCCCCAACTCCTGTTCTTCTTCTTCCTCCACCCCATAGCCGGAGCCCCGACCCCCGGAGCGACCGTGCCGTCCACCACGACCTGGACCGGAGCTCCGTCTGCCTTTCCTCTCTCCTCCTCCACTTGAAGACCCACCGGGGCAGCACCAGGCCATCACCACCATCGCCAGCACCCGACTTCCTCTTCCTCCCCATCGATCCCCCTACCTCGCTGGAATCTCGCCGGACTCTGTTAGCCTCTCTCTCCTCAACCTCTCCTTCTTCCTCCCTGAACTACTTCATCTTTCCCCAGAGAGCCTCTCCCCCGACCGAGCGACTGAACCACGGCTACACCATTGCCGCACCACCCCCGTCGAGTCCTCCATCGACCCCGATACTCTCGACCCCGCCGGCTCCTCTTCAACTACCACCCACACGACTCCGGCCACATCCAGACCTCCTTCCCTCGACCATCTCTCCCCTCGCCAGACTCCGGTGATCCCTGTTCCCTATCATCACCACCACGCTGAACTCGCTACATCATCTTCCCGCTGAACCGGAGAAGTCCGGAGCCACCGACCTGTCGCCAACCGACCCGCCTGAAGTCGACCACCACGATACACCGCTGCCCACCTCGTCGACAACCACCACCATTGCCATCGACTGCACAGCGCCTAAACCAATCCCCTTTCCGGTTGCTGAACACCGGAAAGACTCACCATCCCCTCGACTGAACCACTACGAGCACCACCCTGTCCACCACCCATCACCACCTCCGTCCTCCTCCATACACGAACCACCACCCTGAACTCCTTCTCCTCTTTCACCTCCCTGTCTTCCCCTCGACTCACCGGAGAAGTTTCCCCTGGCCGGACTCTGGCAGGAACCCTCCGGTCAGTCGTCTACATCGCCCAAGACCATCATCACCACCTCTATTACCTTCACCATCATCATTACCATCGTCGTCGTTGTTATCACCTTAACCACCATCGTCACCATTATCATCCTCATCATCGACCCTAACATCGTCATCACCCTCGTCGTCCTTGTCATCACCATCATCCCATTCATCGTCCTCGTCATCACCATCATCCACATCATCACCCCCTTAAACTATTATCATCTACATCATCGCCATCGTCCCAGTCATCATCTATATCACGACCAATATCATAATCATCACCATGGTAATCATCATCAACCCCTTTACGATCATCATCATTGATCTAATCACCCTCGTCCTCGTGTTCATCATAGACCGTCACCCTTGCCAGACAACACGCAGCAGTCACCCCGCTTTTCGTACCGGTACACGCTGACCCCAAAGATCTGTTGGATTTATCCGCACGACTTCTAGAGTAGGTCATTGGTGCCACGCAGCTCTCTTGCCAGGCAAGTATACCTTGCCTTCATTGTACTGTTAAATCTTAGTTATTATTTAGCTGGCTGTTTATTATTTTAGCTATTATAACTGTGCGCGTCCGAGTGAGACTCGGGTGCAGTCAACGAATGCGTTGACGTTAGGACTTGTGTCTGACCTAGTGTCTAATAGACCCACCTAAAGTTGTGGAGTTATTGGTATGACTCCCAGGCCTTGACACATTTCTTGTACGTGTTGTGAGTCTCATGTAGGGCACGATCCTGCGTATGTTATTGGCCACATGTACGTGTAGGCGTGCGACGGATAGGGTATAACTGCTAATAGTGATGCATGTTAGAAGACTTAACAGTTATTAGTAGGCGGAGCATAGACTATCGTGGTATGATGGTCCAATCCCTGTTCTTGTTTGGTTGTAAGGATTGGGCTATTATTCTAAGGGTAGACTATAAGCCAGAGTTACGATGCCTCGGCGTAGTAGCTGAAGCGTGTTGTGGATACAACATGCATAGATTATTGGGCGGGGAGGACGACTAGTAGTGGTATGGGACACCCACCTCATTTATACAGATACCGCACTCAACAGAGTGATATGGACGTTATTATTTTTACAGATACCACGTTCCCTAGGGTGTTGGATGTTACTTGGTAATTTTACAGATACCTCATTCTTCGGAATGATGGACTTTGCAGATACCACACTCTAGAGAACGTTGGACGTTATTATATTCCTGCGCCCGTATTATAGAGGGCATATGTGGTATATACTAGCCGGTTGTCATGATTGGTGAATTACGTCAGCATATGTCTAGCCTACACATTCCCATACACTCAAGTTGTCCTCAAGTTGCATTTCACTTAGATGGTTAGGTTATCCCGGAGTTATTTATTCAGTATTTACTTTATGGCATATTTTTATGTATCTTGTTATGTCCCTCTGAGGACCTGGTCCCTTTCCAGGTGTATTGTTCATGAGTATTTGCAGGAGCGCAAATTCGGACTGGTTACCTATACTTCGAGCAGGTCCTCTCTTCGAGTCTCAGTAGTTGATAGTTGTTGTACTTATATTGTATTTATCTTATTTATTCTTTCTTCTAGTTCGGCAGTGGATTTGTTTCCATCCGGCTACCCTCATTTGATGCTTTACATTGAGATCTAGTTATAGATATTAGTTATTTATTTGTATATAATTTTTGTGGATGAGATTTAGCTATGCCCTGTAACATATATGTTTATCACTTGTGAATTGTTATTCATATTACAGCGTACGTGTGCTATGGTTTCCATATATTGGAGTGCATATTCATACGGCTGGCATGCTTACGTGTCCTGGTCCCACGTATTTTGGGACTAGGGCATGACAGATATGAATGGGGATACTATACGTGAACATTATGCGTATTTAGGTGCGTCAACTAAATTGGGTGTATGAAATTATGTCTATGATTACAGGGATGGTATGGTCGAGGATGAGCATAACTTAGATGACTGAAATCACTGTGATGAATTTTAGGGTTTGAAGATATTGTTTGAGGACGTTATACTATTTAATGATCATAATTGATGCAATATTACCCTAGTCAACTTGGGTCAACCCTCTAGTTAGTATCTATGTGAGCTATGTAACTAAGACAGAAGCCTATGCTAGTCGTGATATCAAATCTTATCTTAGATAGTATCGAGCTAGATTATTAATTAATTTTATATATCATCTCTAGGTACTTTGGGATCCTCGGACTTGGACGTTGTACCGGAGCTCCTCCTTCAGCATCCGGATCCAGGCAAGTGTACCTTGTCATCCTGTATCTCAGTTCCAGATTTACTGTTTATTCTATCAATGCATTGTGTGCGCTTGGATCGAAAATATTACTTAGCATCCGGGTCATATTCGGGTGCAGACGTTCGTTAGTAATGTCTAGTATCGATTGATAGATGTTCACGATACCTTGATGTACCTACTTGGTTACATCAGAATCCTAGGACACATTCAGACACTATCATCGTGCCAGACTTCATATATCCTGATAGTGTCAGCATGACCAGAATCTGTGATGACTTTAAGATCGTGATTGTTGATAGTTACTTCAATATGACGAGACTGTTAGATAGAGATTCAGGTTCATCGAACACTCGTTGACCGTATTGGAAGGGGAAGACAGTTACTAGACGCTTGGGCTACTTTGTATGCGCTATTTATATATATTCTTATTTATGTAGAGATCCTATATCCGGAGTCGTAGTATCACCCGTGTGACTCTGTGCTCGGAGTTACGCTATGCCCCGTGTGTCTCTGTGCCTCGGAGCTACAGTTTTATATTTGGAAAGTCCACGTGTCAAATATTGTCTTCAAAGTTGTGTCTCACTTAGGTGGCTATTCTAGATTACACCGGCATATCACATATTTCATTTCTATTTTACTATGGCATATTATTTTTGTACCTTGTTACGTCCCTCTGAGGTCTTGGTTCCCTGCCAGATTGTAGGGTCGATTGTTGACGGGAGGCTGGAGCTGCGGATGAGTATTACACCGGTATGCAGGTATTGTTACTCGATATTTGTATTCACTTCTTCATTGTTCAGCTATATTGATCTTTGCTTATTTTCTGCTAGTATAGCCCAGTATTTGTAGACTCATATTATTTCCTTCGAGTCTATTCGGACGAGTGTAGTATCGGATGCACACCATGATACATGTTGTCCCATATTTTTTACATATTCTTGTGGTTTGAGACATAGACATGTATATCGTGTTATCTAGATAGTGACCCTCATTTACAGCTTATACGTATTCAGAGTCGGACTGGAGTCCCCTTGGTACGTAGTTGGCCATTGCCATGTGGCCTAGTCCCATGTATTCTGGGAATGGGGCATGACATTGCTCTAGGATACTGAGGTCGTACTTGAGGCAGTAGCAGTTCCGTCTTAGGAGCGAGTGGTAGTGGTTAGGTTGCAGCTACTGGATTTGTCCCGCGACTGGTTGGCAGGTCAAGAGGTTTCGCTGACGGTTCCTATTCGACAGGCTGACTTCAGCGAGAGGTTTCAAATCTGATACTATGACGCGTTGTCACATTACGACTTGCAGTAGAGGTTTAACAACCTCAAGTAGATGAGTAGGACCATTGACGGCTACACGGCAGGTTTTGTAAGCTCAGTCAGTTTTCTCCTATCTTGGTGGCGACCGAGTTCGACCCAGTGAAGAGGTTCCAACAGGGACTTCATCTGGAGATCATACCGGTAGTGGAGCAGCATGAGTTTCAGATATTTGACGTTGTGATGAGAGCGGCGAGGAGGCACGAGTACACCTCCCAGAGGATAGTGGACAAAGTTGGGGGCCAGAAGATGTCTCATATTCAGAGGAGATCTTTTACCCAGTCTTCGGCACCAGCTTCGGCAGTTCGAGCTTTATCGATCGGGTCACCAAGGAGGATAGCTTCGGTTCAGGAGACTTCTCAGACTTGTCCCCAGCAGTAGAGGCTGTCATCTTCATTGGGTGTTCCCACTGTGGAAAGCCAGACCACGTCTTCGCAGAGTGCCGTAGGGCAGAGGGTTTGTGTCTAGCATGTGGTGGAGCAGGACACATGGTTAGCACTTGTCCCCAGAGGGCTTCAGCTGGATCATCATCAGTCCAGTCAGCAGATCCGCAGTCTAGGGCACCAGCGCCGGTACAGCAGCAGCAGGCCCTGAGGCCTTTACCGTTGCAGTCCCAGACGTTCCAGCAACAGAGGCCACAATAGTATGCTCAGGCCCAGGATTAGGTCAGGCAGAAAGGCCAGCAGCAGTAGAGGGGACCAGTGCCCAGAGGGCAAGGACAGGCTTTCAGGATGTCTTATGAGGAGGCACTAGCAGTTGGAGAGGTGGTTGCAGGTACCATTCTCTTATTTTCACATTTAAATCCAATATTATTTGATTCTGGCTAATCGTACTCGTTTATATCAGCATGATTCGTGACACTAGTTGGCTTAGAGTCCGAGTCCTTACCTGTGAGGTTGAATATACTTACTGGCAATGGTCTTGTGGGAGTAGATAGAGTTTATGCCTTGTGTCAAGTCATAGTGTGCGGTAGAAAGTTTTTTGCTAGACTGATAGAGTTTTTTTATATGCGGCTACTATTTAGTCCTAAGAATGGATTGGTTGAGTGCGCGACATGCGACGATAGATTATCGTGCCAAAAAGGTTATCTTTCGTGTCCCTGGCGAGGAGGAGTTCTCATTTTCGAGAGGTGAGGTAGAGTCTTCGTCAGTTATCCTGAGGAAGGTAGTAGACGAGGAGGTACAGTTTACCAGAGTTGTCTGCGAGTTCTCGGAAGTATTTCTCAATGAGCTTTCAGGCATGCCACCAGTTCGAGATATAGAGTTCTATATTGATTTGATTCTAGCGGCGGAGCCAGTTTCAGAGAGAGAGTCTACAGTATGACACCATCAGTTGGAGATTCTATACTAGATGTTAGACGAGCTGAGGACCAAGAGATTCATTCATGCCAGTTGATCACCTTGGGGAGCCCCCTTACTTCTTATTAAAAAGAAGGATGGTTCGTCGCATTTTTGTGTTGATTATTGCACCCTAAATGTGGTGACCATTAAGAACAAGTATCCCTTGCCCAGGATAAATGACTTGTTTGATCAACTTAGCGGGGCAGCTAAGATCGATTTACGGTATGGGTATCATTATATCAGAGTCTGAGAGCAGGATATACCCAAGGCGGTGTTAAGATCTAGATATGGAAATTGGGAGTTCCGTGTTATGCCATTTGGAGTAACCAATATGCTAGCAATATTCATGGATCTCTTGAATCGCATCTTCATGCCTCACCTAGACCAATTTGTGATAGTATTTATTGATGATATCAGTATTTATTGATGATATCAGTATTTATTGATAATATCTTGGTCTACAGTCAGACTGAGGCAGAGCATGAGAGGCATCTTCGCATAGTACTTCAGAATCTTCGGGAGCATCAACTACATACGAAGTTCGTCAAGTGCGATTTCTGCTTGGATCGTATTTTATTCTTGGGTTACATTATTTTCGACGGAGGCGTAGAGGTGGATCCCAAGAAGGTGGAGACTATCGAGAGTTGGTCAGTACCTAGTACAGTTTCAGAGGTACACAGTTTTCTAGGATTAGTAGGCTACTACAGGCAGTTTGTGGTAGACTTTGCTAGGATTTTCATACCATTGTCATGGCTGATGTGAAAAGACGTACGCTTCGAGTGGTCAGATGCTTGTCAAAGTTTCTTTCGAGAAGCTCAAGCGGAGTTTGATTTCGGCTCCTATTTTGATACTTCCCGTTGGACCAGGTGGGTTCACGGTTTACTGTGATGCATCAGGTATTGGGCTAGGGTGTGTCCTTATACAACATGGTAGGGTTATAGCTTATGCGTCTCAGCAGCTTCGAGACCATGAGAAGAATTATCTGACCCATGATTTGGAGTTAGCCGCAGTTGTATTTTCACTCAAGCTCTGGAGGCATTATCTGTATGGTGAGCGGATAGAGATCTTCACAGATCACAAGAGCTTAAGGTATGTGTTCACACAGAAGGACCTCAATATACGACAGAGGAGGTGGCTTGAGTTATTGACGGACTACAATCTTGACCTTCAGTATCATCCAGGGAAGGCCAATGTCGTAGCAGACACTTTGAGAATGAGAGCAGAAGCTTACTTCTTGACGGAGCAGTTTCACATCCTGGAGGATATTCAGGAGATTGGCATCGAGGTGGTATTACCTGGTGATACGGGCTTAATGGCGGGATTACAGGTATAGTCTACTATAGTAGAGAGGATCAGGGTAGCACAGTCAGGAGATTCCAGGCTATAACGACTAAAAGAAGAGTGTGAGTAAGGACGCCGAGCAGAGTTGATCGTTCACGAGTATAGGACTCTCAGGTTCGGAAGTCTCCTTTGTGTGCCGAGTGGAGGTATCCAGCACGAGATTATGTCAGAGGCCCAAAGTTTCCAGTACTCAGTTCATCCTGAAGGGAGGAAGATATATCATGATATTCGACAGCACTTCTGGTGGAATAGGATGAAGGGGGAGATAACACGGTTTATCTCACGGTGTTTAGTCTATCACCAGGTTAAGGCTGAGCATCAGAGACCGGCCAGATTACTCCAGCCTTTACCGATTTTGGAGTAGAGGTGGGAGCACATTACTATGGACTTTATGACCGGTCTACCTAGATCCCCTACTAGTAGAGATACCATTTGGGTGATAGTAGATCGACTCTTGAAGGTTGCTCACTTCCTACCATTCAGATTCGGGCAGTCTACGGAGCATCTAGCAGAGATATACATGAGGTAAGTTATCAGACTTCATGGAGTGCCAGTTAGCATTGTCTTAGACAAGGATTCCATATTTGCTTCTCATTTATGGAAGAGTCTTCAGCAGAGTTTAGCTTACCATCCGCAGACAGATTGTTAATCAGAGCGTACGATTCAGACTTTGGAGGATATGCTTCGATCATGTACACTGGACTTTGGTGGTTTGTGGGAGGATCACTTATACTTAGTGGAGTTCTCCTACAACAACAGCTTCCAAAGAAGCATTCAGATGGCACCATTCGAGACATTATATGGCAGAAGATACATATCACCCTTAGCTTGGGATGATATTCGCAAGAGGCAGATGCTTGGTCCCGAGATGATAGCTCAGTCAGTTGAGGTTATCAGGCAGATCATAGAGCATCTCAGAGTAGCTCAGGACCGTCAGCGTCATTAAGCAGACTCGCATCGACGATATCTTGAGTTCTCTATCAGTGACCACGTATTTCTTAGGATTTTGCCTACCCATGAAGTTATCATATTCGGAGTACGGGGAAAGCTTAGTCCTAAATTTATTATTCCATTCGATATTCTCGAGCGCGTGGGAGATGTCTCTTATAGTTTAGCTCTTCCACCATTGCTTCGCGAGGTACATGACATATTTCACGTATTCCAGTTGCGTCGGTATATTTTGAATCCGAGCCATGTCCTAGATTATTTGGAGTTGGTCGTTGGTACCGACCTTTCGTATGAGGAGCGGCCCGTATCTATTTTGGACTGGGGGTAGAAGGTTCTCAAGAACCGAACTATCTGACTAGTTCAAGTTTCTTAGGGTCATCACTCACCGGGTGAGTCAACGTGGGAGTGCGAGATGATATCCATGCTCGTTACCCATATTTGTTTGACTCAGAAGGTATATTTCCTTCATATCCTCCGTAACTCTTCATGCTTGTGTGTGGTAGTTGTTTGCAGTAGTTAATTGCTTTTATATCCCATGTTCCCTTTACTTGTTTGGATGTTATAGTCATATGAGTTTCCTTCTTAGTTCTTGATAGCATGCTTTCCTGGTTTTTATTGTTTGGATGTTGAGCCTTACTGAAATTCTTAAGACGGAATTATTTTTAAGGAGAAGAGAGTTGTGAGACTCGTCTCACAGTATCTGTATCGGTATATGGATACGTATTTTATGCTTTGTATTGTGCTTTATTAGATCTCATGGAATCTTAAAATTCTCTCAGAATTGTAACTTTTTATCACTGACCAGATTACCGCCGGCACACAGCGGCATACCGACGAAAAATCTGTCCGGCAGATAAAGTTTTACTTTTGAAATATTTTTATTTAGATATTTTTGTGAATAGTGTTTGATTCTTTCTATTATCCAATGGTTTTTTGGTTTTGCATTTGATGGACAAGATCGATTTGACTCGTGACTTGGATCAATGACGTGGCGGATCGTACGATCACAATTAAATCACCTCTTTTATATATATATAGATCAATTTTCTCTCTCCTCTCTTTTTTCTTTCTTTCTTTCTTCTCTCCAATTTTTTTTTGGAAGCTAGGAGCTTGGTCTTGAGGCCTTAGAGTGTGGTTTCTGAACCTCTCTCGGTGGTGGAGTTAAAGGTTTAGGCAGGGAGCTTAGTTTTTGACAAGTACATCTTGCCAAAATACTGAACGATATGGTTTTATTGCAGTTTTTATTTTTCTTGAGATTTTATGGTTAGAATTTTATGGAGCTTGTTTTTTAAATATGTTTCTCTAGTGATTTCCAACTTTGTGCATATTTTCGAATATGGTTTCGGCTTGGTTTTGAATTTTCCTGTAGAAACCCTGGAATTTACCCGTTAGAAAACTCGACATTAAAAACGATAGCCGGTGTGATTACCATGAGACTTAGTTTATGTGCTACTTGAGACCCGTGCCTACTTTCTATTTTTGTAGTTTTGAGTTTTGTGGATTCCGGACAAGTTTTAATTTTTTTCGTAAATCACTTGTACAATATTTCTCGGAATCGATCTCTCAAATATCAAAGTTGAAAAAATCGAATATCCCCAAGCTGTTGGGAATTTGCCCTATACAATTTTGACCTTTAAAAATCCAAATTCTGAGTTAGAACGGAGTTTTTACGGCTCTAACAAGTCTCAAAAATATTCCATATTCGGGTTTTTGTGACCACTCGGATGATCTAACGGTGATCCGCGATAATCCGGCGGATGGTCCGATTTTTGGCCCAAAAACTTGTTGTGACCAATCGGATGATTCGACGGTGATCCGAGGAGATCCGTCGGATAATCCAAATGACCCTATTTTTGCCTATTTTGTCTTTTCTTGTTATCTTTTGTCTGTGATACTTTTTTGGCGTGACCCAACACATGTATATGTTTCCCTGTGGTACTTTTCGGCTCTAATTATTTATTTTATTGACCTACCCATTATACATTTGTCCAGACCTGCCATGTACCTAGCTGATAGTGAGCCATAGGTGCACTCATGATTCCTGACCGGTATATTGACTGTTGTGGCTTATTTTAGCGCACGCTCGTCTTGCCTATAACCGTATAGTTGTATTCCCGTATAGTCTTATGATTATGCTTGTCAAAATATTATCTTGTCTAGTTCATCCCTGCGGGGAGCATCATGTCTAGGATGGATTATGCGGAATGCTACACCCGGAATCCTAAACTAAAATATTAAGGATTAATAACTAGCAAGAATAATTAGAGCATTGGGGGAGGATCTCCTGGTTGCATGCAGTCCCGTGCCCCCGACAACTTTTACTGATTGATGGACTTGTAGCATGCCGTTGAGTAGTGCACATTTACAGCTCACCGTCGTGTGGTACATATTATATTGACTTACTCAGGTTCACCTTTGTGTGACTTGGATTAGGAGCACATCTCTCCTGGGGGTGGTGTATCCACTATTATTTACTTTTCTCTCCTGGGGGTGGTGTATCCCGATACTGTATTAGTTCTTTTTCCGTTACTTTTCTCTTTTAGTTACTCATATGCTTATGTTCACCTTGCATGATCCCGTACATGTTTCCATCCAATTTTTTTTACATGTTTTCTATTTTATTTTCTTGTTTTTTGGTGCACTTTATATTATTCCTGGTAGTACATGTTGCTTATGATATTGTAGCTCTGTGTTGTATTGCTAGTTTTAGTTCATAGTTTGGCCTCCTTTGTGGTACTTGCTATTTAGGGTCTGTCCCCACTGGTTTTGCTTGGCCAGATCTGGTAGCGGGGCCAGAGGATCTTTCGTTACTTCCCAAGGATGGTGACCACGTGGAGCACCAGACCGATTGAGTGTGTTCTTATCTTGTTCTCCCACTTATTGTACATATTCTTTTGTGGCATTTAGCCCCGAGCACCTATTAGCTCATATTTTGGACTTGTTATATCATCTACTAGGCATAACATGATTAGCATATTCTAGACTATAGCTAGAGTTGATCATGTATGACTTACACTCTTGCTAGTTCTTTATTTTATATTACTAGCTTCATGATCAGCTATGTATATATGGTTCGGGACGTTTTACTATTTTGCTTCTGATGATCATATTTCCTTGAATATTGTAATTTTTTGTTTATGATTGAGACACTAGGATTGCTTGACCTAGGTTGACTGATGGCTTGTTGTCATGTCCCAGTCCCAAAATACGTAGGACTAGGAATACGTAAGCATGCCAGCCGTATTTATATGGAGACTCCAATATATGAAAACCATAGCACATATGTACGTTGTATTATGAACAATAATTCACAAGTGGTATAAAATTATCATAATTCACAGGGCATAACTAAATCTCATCCATAGAATCTAATAGAAATAAATAACCAATCTACTATATAACTGAATCTCAATATAAAGTATCAAGGAATGATAGTCGGATGAAAATAAATCCACTGTCAAACTAGAATATAAGAGAAACCACATAAGAACATCTAACAAACAATGAGACTCAAAGAGAAGACCTCCTCGAAAGAGATAAGTAGCAAGTCCTGATCCGTACTCCTGCGAATAGTCATGGTCGTCTATACCTGGAAAGGGACCAGGTCCTCAGAGGGACGTAACAAGATACATAGAAGCATGCCAATTGAATACAGTAAATATGCATAATAGACAAAAAATATATAAGTACGTTGTACAAGACAATCTATATGAATATGCATAATAAGGACAAATTTTTGACGTATGAGAATGGGTAGGCTACTCTATCTAATCTCACAACTCACACACACGTCTAGAACATCAGAAATCGACATACCTCAAAGGTAGCGACCAGCACGACACAACTATCGTATTGCGTGCTAGTTACTACAGTTTACCAGAGTGGTTATAGCCCATACGCCTACTGATTGTCCTCGCCTCCCATGATACTATGTGTCAAATGTGTGTCAACATATATATAGTATATAATTATGACTGAAAGAAAATGCACATGCAATGAATATATAAAATATAATAAGCATACAAAGTACTGTAAGCAATTTGGCAAGGTATCTTGCTTGGTCTAAAAAAGATTGACGTCCCAACTCAAGGCGTCGTCCGATCTACCCGTCACATAAATTAAACAAGTTAGGTTACAAAAGTGGGTTAATAGGTTTCTCCATTTTAATTTATTTTAATTATTAATAAAATAACCTAAAATAGTATTTTTAATCTTATTATAATCTAATTTATTGTTAAACCCTAATTTTGGTCTAAAGAAAGTCAACTTTACGGATTTGTGATCCGTGGCACGCAAATCGAGGCAATCCGTTGACCAATAACCGACTCAAATCCTTGATTTGTGTGTAGAATTCTATAGATTTCAGTGCTACATGAACACCGGAATCGACGGTTTCATAAAATCACAAGTCGGTAAAGAGTTATGTCCACAAGGGCGCACAGATGATAATTTTCGGTAGTTTTCTATTTACCTGTACGTTGCACAAATTTTAAAGTAAATTAAACTTACATGTTAAATTCTGGAAATATTATTTTATGTATGTCATCAGGTCAACTTTCTGAAACTTTAAACGGTTCGTAATTTTGAATTAGGGATCTCCCGAAATCTCGAAAATACGAAACGCGTCTGATTTCGGACAACTGGCACTTTTAGAATTTTTTAGAAAAATAGGTTCATAAATTATTAAAATAATTTATATATTAAGAAAACTAACCTTGATATAGTTCTAACAAAAAATAGAGCATGTTTGGAGTTCGGAGCTAGGAGATATCATCTTTTTAAATCGTCATAACTACTAGAAAATGAGGCTAAAATTTATGACGAATTTGACTGTTTTTGGACGAAAAAGAGAGGAGTTTGGGAAAGAAAAATATGAAAGATAAGTTTATTCCATAAGTCTATAGGTATTTATAATGGTGAAGACCACTTAATTGAATACGACTAGAATTTGCTCATTTGGATATGATTATGATCATTTTAAATAAGGATAGGATATGCATGAAGTTGCTTTCCTAGTAGACTCAGGATTTGAATTAATTTAAAATAGAGTTTGAGTTTATCTCAATAATTTATAATCTTAAATAGAATTAAAGATAATACAAATAATTTATATATAATCTTGTTAATATCTATTAACACTAAATTAGCATCTATCTAATATTAAGACTATATATATCCAAATAAATCTTAAATAATTTCAAAAATCCAAATAAATTTCTTAAAATAATTCTAAATAAATATTTATATAAGTAAATATATTAAGAAATTTATTTTCTAATTAACTAAGAAAATACTCTAAATAAATTTAATATTTAAAATAATCTATAATATAATAATATAAAATACACATAAAATACCTATTTTGGGTGAGGGGGTTTACAATCTGTCCAACTTACAAAAATTTTGCCCTCAAAATTAAATAAGAAATAATTTGTTAAATTTTTCACATTCGTATCTAAGGCAAGTTTACTACAATCTTCTTAAAAATTTAAATGAAAAAATCTATTCAAATTTGTCACAATCTCTTCAAAATTAAAATAACCACTGTTTAAATCAAAATTTAACCAATCATAATCTCTTCTAGATTTTTAAATAATCAACATCCAAATTTAATTCAAATCTATATGATATCTTCAAGATTTAAATAATACACAACAAATTTTATATCACAATTTTCAACTATCATAATCTTCTATAAATTTTAAACAATTCTAATCAAATCTTATTCCTATATTTCAACTTAAGAATTTTGTACTCTTCAAATTTTAAATTCAATTTCTATTATCAACATTTCAAATAGGTGATCCAACAATCAAAATTTAACTTTTAGTTTAAATCATCAAATTTTAAAAAATTTAAATCTAATTCACTAATTGTTCAAGTCTAAATTTCTATATTTATCCTCAAACTTTAAATTGATGATTTAACCTTCAATATTTAAAATTTAAATCATGTGCTCAAAGTATAAATATTTGGTCCTCAATATCAAGATATCAAATTTCATTAAATCCTCATTATCTTAATCATTCTTCAAAAAAAATCTCCAAATTTAAAATGACTTAAATCTCTCAATCTAATCTTACTTGATCACAATCTAAAAGAAATTTACCTTAAGTTACCAATGCGACTTCTATCCAACTTAGAATTTACCCATCTATCACATAAGGTTGTACATTTAAAAAATATTCCTCAAATTATTTAATCGTTTTATTCAATCCTCAAAAGTTTTTAACACACAAAATATATCACATATTATATGCCCTTAATTACAAAAAATAGTCACCAAATAATGTGATTGGCCTATGGGTATATCTAGTACTATCTGTATATCAAACTTATACCAAGCACGAGCATTCGTCTTTCTGAATTAAGTGGAAGACGGAAAAAAAACAACAATAAAGAATTCAAGGAGGAGGTGATAGAATACAAGTACGGGGTTCAAAGCGATTAAAGAATTCAAAAGGGAATTGTCAAAGCAGTTGTGGATTGAAATCTTATTTTGGTAAATTTTTATTCGCATGCTCATATCAGAACAGTTATGTACCTGATATGATATGCTCTGACTTGTCTAGAGGGCAAGTATATTCATCTAACAAGTTGAATCATCTATATATCTTAATCCACGTAAGGTAGTCATGAGAAGAGTGAACCAAGCGCACTAAGGTTGATCAGACCATAATACACTAATTCTAAATAGACAATTATATTAGTGTGTGCACCCAATAATACATATATCATGAACAAGCTCGATAAAAGAATAAGCTTGTAAAACTAGGCTATAATAGCAGCATAAGTCGAGGTAGTTCAGAAAATATAAGTACACTAGATTATGATGAAAGAAGGTACAAAAATAATTCAAGTTCACCAAGAAGATTGGTGTTATGCCTCTACAGTTGCTATACTAACTTCTTATCTAAGTCTCTGGTAGACCAAATAGGGGTATGACCTCTAAGTTCTACAGTCTGGATAAACATTATCTTCTTATGCAAGTCTATAGTTGGTGTCATTCAATTACACTTCATTAATGGGTCAAAAGAACTATGTGATATTAGGTTATGAGACATACTACCCAACTTACAAGAATTTAACTAATAGTGTTATTGACTAATAGAGTGTATATACCTAGTACAAGTCACCTTCCTAACCCTTATCAAGCACGAAAGAAAAGATAAGATTGACGTTGTGAAAGGATCAAGCAAGATGCAATGCAAGCAATCAAATAAGAATACAAAATAAAATCAAGGGAGGTGATTAAATAAGTGGATGAGATCCTATATTCTAATCCTATGTGCAGGCTTGCTCGGTACAGTAATATAACCGAGAGAATATGCTCTCGACCTGCATGGGCCACCACTAAAACATGTCACACCTCAGTCCCAAAATACGTAGGACTAAGAATGCGTAAGCATGTCAGCTGTATGTATATGGAGACTCTAATATATGAAAACTATAACATATACGTACATTGTATTATGAACAATAATTCATAAGTGGTATATAATTATCACAAGTCATAGGGCATAACTAAATCTCATCCACAGAATCAAATAGAAATAAATAACCAATCTACTATATAACTGAATCTCAATATGAAGTATCAAGGAATGATAGTCGGGTGAAAATAAATCCACTGCCAAACTAGAATATAAGAGAAACCACATAAGAATATCTAATGAACAATGAGACTCGAAGAGAAGACCTCCTCAAAAGAGATAAGTAGCAAGTCCTGATCCGTGCTCCTGCGAATAGTCATGATCGTCTACACCTGGAAAGGGACCAGGTCCTCAGAGGGACGTAACAAGATACATAGAAGCATGCCAATTAAATACAGTAAATATGCATAATAGACAAAAAATATATAAGTACGTTGTACAAGACAATCTATATGAATATGCATAATGAGGACAACTTTTTGACGTTTGGGCATGGGTAGGCTACTATATCTAATCTCACAACTCACACACACGTCTAGAACATCAGAAATCGACATACCTCAAGGGTAGTGACCAGCGTGACACCAGAAATTGACATACCTCAAGGGCAGCAACCAGCGCGACACAACTACCATAGTGTGTGCTAGTTACTACGGTTTACCAGAGTGGTTATAGCCCATACGCCTACTGATTGTCCTCCCCTCCCATGATACTATGTGTCAAATGTGTGTCGACATATATATAGTATATAATTATGACTGAAAAAAATACACATGCAATGAATATATAAAATATAATAAGCATGCAAAGTACTGTAAGCAATTTGGCAAGGTATCTTGTCTGGTCTGAAAAAGATTGACGTCCCAACTCAAGGCGTCGTCCGATTTACCCGTCACATAAATTAAACAAATTAGGTTACAAAAGTGGGTGAATAGGTTTTTCCATTTTAATCTATTTTAATTATGAATAAAATAACCTAAAATAGTATTTTAATCTTATTATAATCTGGTTTTATTGTTAAACCCTAATTTTGGTCCAAAGAAAGTCAACTTTAAGGATTTGTGATCCGTGGCACACAAATCGAGGCAATCCGTTGACCAAAAAGTCAACCGACTCAAATCCTTGATTTATGTGTAGAATTCTATATATTTCAGTGCTACATGAACACCAGAATCGACGGTTTCATAAAATCACAAGTCGATAAAGAGTTATGTCCACAAGGGCGCACAGATGATAATTTTCGGTGGTTTCCTATTTACCTCTACGTTGCACAAATTTTACAGTAAATTAAACTTACATGTCAAATTTTGGAAATATTATTTTATTTAAGTTCATTATGTCAACTTTCTGAAACTTCAAACGGTTCATAATTCAGAATTCAGGATCTCCCGAAATCTCAAAAATACGAAACGCGTCTGATTTCGGACAACTGGCACTTTTAGAATTTTCTGAAAAAATGGGTTCATAAATTATTAAAATAATTTATATATTCAGAAAACTAACCTTGATATAGTTCTAACAAAAAAACTGGAGCACGTTTGGAGTCCGGTGCTAGGAGATATCATCTTTTTAAGTCGTCATAACTACTAGAAAATGAGGCTAAAATTTATGACAAATTTTGACTGTTTTTTGATAAAAAAGAGAGGAGTTTGGGGAAGAAAAATATGAAAGATGAGTTTATTTCATAAGTCTAATAGGTATTTATAATGGTGAAGACTACTTAATTGAATACGTGTTATGCCCCAGTCCCAAAATATCGAGGGACTAGACATGTGGCAATGGCCAGTAGCACACACCGTGTGGTACCCCGTTCCCCCTATTCGGGGAGCGCGGCTAAGAAATACAAGACGGTATCGTTCGGTCGGGATAGATTGAAATAAGAACCCATCCTCTTTATGGATTTGCTTCTTCAGAATCGATTCTCATATTCAGTGGACCGTGCCCCCGGGATCGACTTAGCGGCAGAGTCAGGAGAGACCTCTCCGCTGCATCTTTTGTTGCCTAGTTTTCGCTGTCGCTTGTTGCTTTCGTGCCTTGAGTTAGTTTTCGGATTTGCTTGTGTTTTCTTGAATGGTTTCGATGGATTTTATTATTTTCGTTCGTTGAACTGCACTTCAATTCCGATTATGGAAAGAGTGGAAGAGTTATTGATCAGCTGTCTGTGTCAATACAGGTGAACGAACAGTAGGCGACGCTAGAGCGGAGTCTTAAAGCATCTCTTTCCTTCTTCCTTCCAACAAACTAAGTGAGTGGCTACCATCCCGATTAGCTAGCCTCTCTTCCAGTCCTCACATCTAAAATCTTGTATTCTTGCTTGCCCCGATCAGACGATACCAAGTAATAACTAAAAGACTTCAAGATAATAAGGGAATGGACTTGGGTTATATTGCTTGTCAACAAACTTGTGAACGGTTACTTGTTTACATGCTTGTTCATTTGGAATGTTCATCATATGCATAAATATAAGTTAGAATATATATATATATTTCTCCTTAAAATTGTGATATGTATAGAACTCCTCTTGAATGCAATAAACTGAACGGGAAGACTATGCAAAAGTAGATTCTTGCCCTGTTATTGTCATGCACCTGATATTGCCCTGACTTGCCTCAAATGCTAACTTAGTGTACTACGTTGATCACGGACAACTTGTGCACAAGATCTTAGTTCCTGTGGACGGTCGCTGGGGCGCTGGCACCGATCTGATCCGGACGGAACTCATGATAGTCGCCTGCTATAGGACGGAATGCCATGGGATGTCCTGAATATGCGTCGCACGATATTCCGTACTAAGACTAGCCCATCCATTATGGCAACGTGCCAGTGATCCCCTCGTATATTTAAACCTGTTGCAAATTAACTTGTGTCGTCTTGGCAGGGAAGGCATGGTAAGTATTGTACAGGTGGTTCAGACGGGCAGGTAAATGTCATCGAGCGGTGGCAGGTTATTTCATTGATTTCTATATTTATTGCTTGCTAAAAAATAAACTAGGGCAAGATAGAAAGACCACAAAAGAATTATGCATATTTCATTAAAACGTGTTGATTGGTATAGTTGGGTTAGCTTGCCTTCACCATTATGTTTCGATGTACTGACCCTCGTTGAAACAGGTTCCCCGTGCTAAGGAGAACCAAGCGAGGAGCAGAAGTCAATCCCCCAATCCAGTCCAGCTGTAGGCACGCCTTGATCCGTGCCACCTTTTGAAAAAGAAGCTAGCAACCCAAGCGAATATGCAGCTTCATGGAAAGGCCGTCGTTCCAACCGAGGTCTAATATTTTAAGTTTAGTAAGGGATGTAATGTACAGGACTGCTATCTCATTTTGTGTCAACATTTTTGTAAGCCGATAGAGGCAACCTTATGACTCAGTTCAAGAGTTTGTAATAGATATTCATATTATCAATAAAAAGAGAACTTTTCCATGCTTTAAATCTGTGTTTCAATTTATCTACGTACTCTGAATATGTGCTCGCTATGCGAAAATAAAATACTTAGCCTTGTGCGGTGCACAACCTAGGCCCGCACGACGGTCACTCCCGGGGAACGACTATCGATTCCACAGAATCGGGGCGTGACACACCGATGGACAAACCCAATTTAATGGACCCATCAGGTTGTACTTAAGCTGTAATACAACAATAAGGGTCTATGCTACTAATCTCATCCACAGGAATAAATACAATCAATATCAGAAATATAAAGCAATATCAAGTCTCAATAAACATAACTCGGGGAACAACCCGATAATGAGTTTGATGCAATGGTTCAACAGACCATAAATAAAAGAGTCTAACAATAACATATACTGAGTATAGATTAAGCAATACTCAGGAAAAATCCTCTGCTATCACCTTGTCCTCGGGGATCGGTTCAGCTCCGGTGTCTGCTCCTGCTCCTACTCCATATACCTCGGGATAGAACTCCTCTGCTATACCCGGGGACATAATCTGGATCTAGGTCCTCAGGGGACATAGCAAGGTACAAGAATAACTCAAGCCAAAATAAATTCAATGCAATAATAAATAAAACAATAGGGTAAACTATATAACCAGCTAAGTGATATGCAATATGAGAGCATGAATCATACTCAGGCTGAGACTACTATAGGCTCTGTGTCGGGGAAACCCATAGCAGCATTCTCTCGAAGGGACAGTACTTGTGCCAAAGCTCTGTGTCAGAGTCTAAGACACCTCCAGATAACAATATATATATAATATAATCAGCCTTTAGTATGGTAAGTCTCTCCCCACCCAATGTAATCACACGTCTCATGTCCATGACATGCAAGATCATATCTAATGCAGCAAGTTATAATGATATCTAAGCTCATGCAATATCTATGTCACGAATCATGTAACCTATACAGAATCACCATAAATATCTCAGGAAGATTCTCTCTCATAAATAGTGTCAGGTGTCATGTGGTATGACGTACTTGATTATGCAAGCACGAGAATGTATAGGGTTTCGATATCCATCTCTAGGCGACGTTATACAACTCCGCGTATGGCGTTGGCACCCGAATATTATTCGGACGCTAAGCAATATCACACGGTCCTAGGTTGAACAGAGATATTACAGTAATAAATTAAGAGAATAGTATAAACAAATGCTGCAAGTATGGCAAGGTATACTTGCCTGGGGAGTTGATTGCCAACTGCTGCTCTGGTATCAGCGGTATCTGCAGGTACTCCTCCGGTTGCTGAAATAAACGTTACCATCAGGTTCATAAAATATCAAATAGCTAGAATTGCCTGTCCATAAGTCCAATTTGGACACAGGGGCAAAAGTGACAGTTTCTGGTCAAAGCGGGGTCCACATGTGGCCCACTTCGTACCGAAAATATGTCAGAGACAATATTCTCCAAATTCGTCAAACTTAGTGCCTACAAGTCCAGAACGATGATACGAATCCAACAGAATATCTAGAACTGGATTCCGATGAGCCGATCACAAAATTGCCCGTCAAGTGAAGCCGTAGGGCCCACGATACAAGATTTTGTCAACGTTCTCAAAATAGAACCAAACTTGGGTCACAGGATCGGCGTATTGCTATGAGTCTGATGGCGTAAGTTTCGTTTCAATACGATGAGCATACACGAAGTTACAATGAGTTTCAGAACATGATCGATACGGATTGTACTCGACGGATATGCGTTGATTCCAGTGTGCACGTACATCCAAATCAACTTCCGCAAAATCTCACACATCCGTATTGACGGCGCTCACCTTTCGGAGAAGTTCGCAGAGGACCAAGTTGTCCCGTTTAGCAGGATGCACCCAGTCCCAGAAAAATTAGGGTATTTAAATAACCAATATTTTGGTCATTTTCACCCTCGAATAACATGCAATCTACAGCTCAATAAATTACACAAAAATAGGGTTTTAAAACTAGGTTATACAGTCTAAATAATTGTTCAAGTGGATTTTGAAAATATTTAACAGGTTGGTCGCAAAACGGTCGCGAACTGGGGAGTTCGGGACAAATTTCTGAATTTTTAAAAATTGGGAAGTTTTTCCTGATTTTGTGTCGCGGGTTACGATCGCCACAGGACGCGATACCCCGAATAAATTGCACGGGATTCGAGAGGGTCACGCAGGGTACATACTCAATTTGACAGAACGAAAAACGAGAGGACGGGGAGAGAGAAAAATCTTACGGGAACAGGACATCGAAAACGTCTGAAATTCGCGTACTCGTGGGGTGGCGCGACACGACACGGCGACGGGGCACGACGGCGTTGGTTGTTATGATACGGCGGCTGCTCGGGGTGGTCATGGTGGGTGGGGGAGCTGGTCTCCGGAGGTCGGGCTCGTCGCCGTCGTCTTCGTCGTCGTCGGGGAGGCGGCGGTGGTGGCTGCGGACAAAATGGTGATGGGGGTGACGGTTGGCCGAAATTGGAGAGGTGGTGGCGACGGAGGAAGCGGAGAAGGAATCGACGGAGGCAGGGTCGACCGGTGAGGATCGGCGAAGGCGGAGTTAGGTCACGGCGGTGAAGTGGCTGGGGGATGGGGATAGTGAAGGGGGCGATCGAGGGTTTAAATAGGGGGATTCCGACAGTTGGAGGCGGCGGAGAGAGGAATCGACGAGGCGACGGTTGTTGGAGGTGGAGCGGCGCGGCGGAACGGCTGCGAAGATGTAACCGCCGGCGGGGATCACGGCGGTCGGCGGAGGGGAACGGTCGGGGGAGACGGGTTTCTTCAATTTCTGTGAAAAAATTGGGTTCGGGTTTCGGGTCGAGTTCGGGTATGGGATCTGGATCCGACCCGACCCGCTAGGGGATGGGTTCGGGTTTCGGGTCGGGTTCGGGTATGGGTCTGACCCGACCCTCTAAGGTTGGTTTAGGGGTTCGGTTTAATTAGGTTCGGTTTAATTGGGTTCGGTTTGATTTGGTTTAATTAGGATTTTATAAACCGGTTCAATTTGGTTTAACTAAAACATAGTTTTTAGGTCTTTAAAAATAGTTCCGGGGTCCAATAAAATCCAGAAAAAATTACCCTATGTCTAATATTTTATTTTACACCCAAAAATATTATTTTCATAATATTTTAAGATTTAGTAAAATCATAATAATTATTTAATGCCAGAAAACATTATTTTAATTAGTTTAAAAATCCAGAAAATTTTTGAAAATTTATTTTTAAATTCCTGAAAAATCTGGGGGTTTACAATCTATCCCCCTTAAGAGGATTGTGTCCTCACAATCAAAGAATAATGAAACACAACCGGTCAGAAGAGATGACACGGTTTGCAAAACAGGTTCGAAGCATGACACAATCAAATAATCATGATCAAGGAGAATCAAAGGATGAGAGTTAAGCAAAACACCTAGGGAAGAAAAATATTATTTTCCTAAGCAATAAAGGATGAGGGTTAAGCAAAACACCTAGGGAAGAAAAATATCATTTTCCTAAGCAATAAAAGTTATGTAACTTCAAGAGTGAAGAAAATCTGGTTAGAGCAAAGAAAACTACAGCTTAGAAAAACTAGGTTATCAATTAATAAGTTCAAAATACTAGTTTTTAAGGTTAAGGATATGAACTAACAGGCATGTGTTAAAGCAATGCTAGGATTAGACATCTATGAATAACTTACGCGCATTTGCTACTCCATGAGTCTGCGCGTCCTCCAAGGTCATCGCAAAAGCGTGTCCGCGTCCTTACGGTGGTGCCCTCTATTGTTGCTGGGCTTGCTAAAAAAGTGCTGCTCGTGGGGCCAAGGGTGGCCTTGGTTGATATCCTCCTGGTGCTGGTAGAGCTTGTTGGTTTACTATCGGTGCTCCTTCTCGACGCTCAGGGCATTCCCATACTGAATGCTGTCTGGATCCGCAAGCTAAACGTAATCCCAATCTGCGTTGGCATTCCTTGGCAAGATGGCCTGCCTTGCCACAGTAGTGGCAAGAAGGTAGGATTAGTGCTAGTGGTGGAGATGCTCTCTGCGGTTGGTGTAGGTAAGGTCTCTTTGCAGCTTCTCCTTGTGGTGCTCTGGCTAGTACTGATGTGACTGGCCACTTAAGGCTGGACTCTCTCCTGGTGACGCGCTCCATACGTCGAGCGGCAGCAAGCAAGTCCGTGTATGAAGTAGGTGCAACGGATCCGATCATTCTCTGTAGCTCAAAGTATAGTCCATCGAAGAACTTTTTAGCCTTCTCTTCTTCTATCGGGATCAGGGTTGGGGCAAAGCAACTTAGACGAGTGAACTCCGCGTTGTACTCTTCCACTGTCATATTATCTTGAGTGAGGCGATTGAACTTGTCCTGAAGTTCTGATCGAGCAATAGATGGAATGTACATCTCCTGGAAAAGTCTAGAGAACTCTTTCCAAGTGACTCGGTCTGGTCCGAGCCGTCTCTCCTCAGATAGCCACCAGTGATGTGCATTGCCCGTCAATTGCATCCGGACGGCAGTCATCCAACGTTTCCTTGGAAGCTTAGCTGCTTTTAATTAATGTTGAGTATTAGTGAGCCACTCATGAACTTTAGTGGGCTCCTCCTTGCCAGAAAAGGTACGAGGCTTCAGCTGGCGAAAATTGGTGATAGAGCCCGTCGTTGGTCGTCATGCTGGTAGATTTGCCTGCTCTAGTACGATTACTAGGCTGTTCCGCAGAGCCTCTTGTTGAATCTATTGTTGAGTTTTCATCATTGTATAGATCATTTGTAATATCTGAAGCCCGTCCATAGCCTGCCCTTGTGGGAATACGGACATTGGTAGAGTAAACTGTGGCAGAATGTCATCTTGCTGGATTCTTGTAGCATGCTGATTTGTTTGATTACTTCGGTGAGTGGAGGAATCTCCACTCAATGGCGTCACTTCATCTTCTCCGTAGGTGGCTACAGCACCTTGTGGTGTTCTTGCAGGATTTTTGTCGTTTGCTCGTGGATCCATTACTCTGCATCCAAAATAAACTATAAGAGACGCACAAAGCAATCAAGGCAGGATGCATGTCAAGAATTTAATTCGAATCCGATATAGATATCAAGAACGATTCAATCAAGTGGATGAGATCCTAAGACTTATCATATCCTTGTCGCAGGCATGCTCGGTCCCTAAGTTAAAACCGAAATAATTTAGTCGTTGACCTGCGTGGGCCACCACAAAAATCATGTCACGCCCCAGTCCCAAAATATCGAGGGACTAGACACGTGGCAATGGCCAGCAGCACACACCGATAGACAAACCCAATTTAATGGACCCATCAGCTTGTACTTAAGTTGTAATACAACAATAAGGGTCTATGCTACTAATCTCATCCACAGGAATAAATATAATCAATATTAGAAATATAAAGCAATATCAAGTCTCAATAAACATAACTCGGAGAACAACCCAATAATGAGTTTGATACAATGGTTCAACAGATCAGAAATGAAAGAGTCTAACAATAACATATACTGAGTATAGATTAAGCAATACTCAGGAAAAATTATCTGCTATCACCTCGTCCTCGGGGATCGGTTCAGCTCCGGTGTCTGCTCCTGCTCCTGCTCCATATACCTCGGGATAGAACTCCTCTGCTATACCCGGGGACATAATCCGGATCCAGGTCCTCAGGGGACATAGCAAGGTACAAGAATAACTCAAGCCAAAATAAATGCAGTGCAATAATAAATAAAATAATAGGGTAAACTATATAACCAGCTAAGTGATATGCAATATGAGAGCATGAATCATACTCAGGCTGAGACTACTATAGGCTTTGTGTCGGGGAAACCCATAGCAGCATTCTCTCGAAGGGACAATATTTGTGCCAAAGCTCTGTGTCAGAGTCTAAGACACCTCCAGATAACAATATATATATATAATATAATCAGCCTTTAGTATGGTAAGTCTCTCCCCACCCAATGTAATCACACGTCTCATGTCCATGACACGCAAGATCATATCTAATGCAGCAAGTCATAATGATATCTAAGCTCATGCAATATCTATGTCACGAATCATGTAACCTATACAGAATCACCATAAATATCTCAGGAAGATTCTCTCTCATGAATAGTATCAGGTGTCATGTGGTATGACGTACTTGATTATGCAAGCACGAGAATGTATAGGGTTTCGATATCCATCTCTAGGTGACGTTACACAACTCCGCGTACGGCGTTGGCACCCGAATATTATTCGGACGCTAAGCAATGTCACACGGTCCTAGGTTGAATAGAGATATTACAGTAATAAATTAAGAGAATAGTATAAACAAATACTGCAAGTATGGCAAGGTACACTTGCCTAGGATTTGATTACCAACTGCTGCTCTGGTATCAGCGGGATATGCAGGTACTCCTCCGGTTGCTGAAATAAACGTTACCATCAGGTTCAAAAAATATCAAATAGCTAGAATTGCCTGTCCATAAGTCCAATTTGGACACAGGGGCAAAAGTGACAGTTTCTGGTCAAAGCGGGGTCCACATGTGGCCCACTTCGCACCGAAAAATATATCAGAGACAATATTCTCCAAATTCGTCAAACTTAGTGCCTACAAGTCCAGAACGATGATACGAATCCAACGGAATATCTAGAACTGGATTCCGATGAGCCGATCACAAAATCGCCCGTCAAGTGAAACCGTAGGGCCCACGATACGAGATTTTGTCAACGTTCCAAAAATCGAACCAAACTTGGGTCACAGGACCGGCGTATTGCTACGAGTCTGATGGCATAAGTTTCGTTTCGATACGACGAGCGTACACAAAGTTACAACGAGTTTCAGAACATGGTCGATACGGGTTATTCTCGACGGATACGCGTTGATTCCGGTGTGCACGCACATCCAAATCAATTTCCGTAAAATCTCACACGTCCGTATTGACGGCGCGCACCTTTCAGTGAAGTTTGCACATGACCAAGTCATCCTGTTTAGCGGTGCGCACCCAGTTTCGGGAAACTCAGGGTATTTAAATAACCAATATTTTGGTCATTTTTATCCTCGAATAACATGCAATTTATATCTCAATAAATTACACAAATAGGATTTTAAAACTAGGTTATACAGTCTAAATAATTGTTTAGGTGGATTTTGAAAATATTTAACAGGTTGGTCACAAAACGGTCGCGAACTGGGGAGTTCGGGATAAATTTATGAATTTTTAAAAATTGAAAAGTTTTTCCTGATTTTGCATCGCGGGTTGCGATCGCCACAGGACGCGATACCCCGAACGAATTGTACGGGGTTCGAGAGGGTCACGCAGGGTACGTGCTCGAGTCGACAGAACGAAAAATGAGAGGACGATGAGAGAGAAAAATCTTACGGGAACAGGCCGTCGGAAATGTCTGAAATTCGTGTACTCGCGGGGTGGCGCAACATGACACGGCGACGGGGCACGACGGCGTTGGTTGTTGTGCTGCTGCAGCTGCTCGGGGTGGTCACGGTGGGTCGGGCTCGTCGCCGTCGTCTTCGTCGTCGTCGGGGAGGCGGCGGTGGTGGCTGCGAAGAAAATAGTGATGGGGGTGACGGTTGGCCAGAATTGGAGAGGTGGTGGCGGCAGAGGAAGCGGAGGAGGAAGCGGCGGAGGCAGGGTCAACCGGTGAGGCTCGGCGAAGGCGGAGTTGGGTCACGACGGTGAAGTGGCCGGGGAATAGGGATGGTGAAGGGGGCCGATCGAGGGTTTAAATAGGGGGATTCCGACAGTTGGAGGCGGCGAGGAAAGGAATCGACGAGGCGGCAGTTATTAGAGGTGGAGCGGCGCGGCGGAACAGTTGCGGAGACGTAACCGCCGATGGGGATCGCGACGGTCGGCGTAGGGGAACGGTCGAGGGAGACGGGTTTCTTCAGTTTCTGTGAAAAAATTGGGTTCGGGTTTCGTGTCGGGTTCTGTCACGCCCCAGTCCCAAAATGCCGAGGGACTGGATGCGCTGCAATGGCCAGCAGCACGCACCGATGGACAACCCAATTTAATGGATCCATCAGGGCATGCTTAAGCTGTAGTCTAACAGGAAATAGATCAAGTATTACATGTCACAGGTTATTCTAATCTCATCCACAACAGATAATCACAGATCAAATGCCAGAATAATTCAAATAGGATAAACTATCAAATCTCAATAAAAGTGTCTCGGTGAACAATCCGAGAACCAGTCTGATACATCAAAGCAAATAGACAGGAAATAAAGGAACTGAAAATAGAAACAGAAATAACTGACTATATACAGCCAATGCTCAGAAGAAGTCCTCTGGCACGATCTCGTTCTCAGGTTCTGGTACCGCTCCTGGAAGTGCTCCTGTACGGTATATCTCTGGATGGATCTCTTCGGCTATACCTGGGGACATAATCCGGATCCAGGTCCTCAGGGGACAGCAAGGTACAAAAAATACAAGTCATACTAATGCAGTGAAATAGTCAATGAAATAAACATGGTAAATATGTAACCATCTATGTGAAATGCAGGTGAGAACATCACCAGTACTCAGGCTGAGACTACTACAAGCTCTGTGTAGGGGAGCCGGTAGCAGCGATATCATGTAGTTGTCTAGCTCGGAGAGAGACTGAGACGCCGGCATAATATAGTCAACCTGTAGCCTGTGTGTCTCTCCAGCAATAAATGGTACAATAGGGAAACACTAAATAACCAGCTAAGTGATATGCAAGATGAGAGCAGCACTAGAACTCAGGCTGAAATCACTACAAGCTCTGTGTCGGGGAGCCGGTAGCAGTGATATCATGTGGTCGTCTAGCTCAGCGGAAGACTGAGACGCCGGAATGATATAAAATCAACCTGTAGCCTGTGTGTCTCTCCCCACCCAATGTAATCATACGTCTCATGTCTATGTGGCCCCATGTTCATGTCACGTAAGATCATATCTAATGCAACAAGTCATATAGTATCTAGGAACATATGTCAATGTCAAGTCCTGTATCCTATACAGAATCACCACGAATATCTCAGGAAGATCCTGTCCATGAATAGTGTCAAGTGTCCTGGGTTATAATGTACTTGATAAGACAAGTACGAGAAAGTAAAGGGTCCGAAATGTCCATCTCTAGGTGACGTACCCAACACCGCGTATGGGGTTGGCACCCGACTGATAATCGGACGCTAAGTACGCCACACGGTCCTAGGTTAAGCATGTACAACAGTTATAAATAAAACAAGGAAATATGCAACAAGACTGTAAAGTTGGCAAGGTATACTTGCCCTCTGATATATAACTAAGCCAAGGAATATTTAGCAAAGACTGCAAGTTTTGGCGAGGTACACTTGCCTGTGGTTCTGGTTCCAATTGCGGCTCTGACTTCAGTTGGAATTGCAGGCGGTACTCCGTTTGCTGAAACAAACATCATCATCAGATCCAGAAAATATCAATCAGCTAGAAATGCTTGTCCTTGAGTCCAATTTGGAGACAAGGGCAAAAGCGGCCATTTCGGGTCAAAACGGGGTCCATAGGTGGGCCCGCTTTGCATCGAAAAATGTGTCAGGGTCAAAGGTCTCCGAATTCACCAAACTTAGTGTCAACAGGTCAGGAACGATGATACGAACCCAAAGGAACTTTCAGAATTGAATTCCGATGAGCCGATCACAAAATCGCCCGTCGAGTGGGGCCTGTGGGGCCCACGACACGCGATTTCGTCAACGTTCTCAGAATCGAACCAAACTTGGGTCACAGGACCAGCGTATTGCTACGAGTTCGATGGCGTAAGTTTCGTTTCAATCTGACGTGTGTACACAAAGTTAGGGCAAAATATCGAAAAGTCGGATACGGGGCGTTGTCCGCGGATACGCGCTGATTCCGGTGTGCACGCACATCCGAATCGACTTCCGCAAAATCCCGCACGTCTGTATCGACGACGCGCACGTATCTGTGAAGACCGCGCGCGACCAAGTCGTCCCGTTTGGCGGGGCGTACCCAGTTCCGGGGTAAATCGGGGCATTATTTTTCCTGTTTTTGGATCGCGGTGTGCGATCACCACAGGACGTGATACCCCGAGCGGTTTGTCCGGACACCGAGAGGGTCATACAGGCTTCATAATGCAATTTACGGAATCGAAATCAGAGCTACGAGCAAGAAGATATGAGTACCTGAACAGGGTCCTCGGAAACCGGATTTCACCGTGTCCGACACGTGTCTGACACGTGTCGGATACAAAGGAATTAGGGTTTGCTGGCCGAGCTCCGGCGGAGACGGCGGCTGGGGAGGCCGGGCTGAGGCGGAGGGGCCGGGGCTAGGGCGGCGAGGCATGCGGCGGCTCTGCGGCGTCGTGGCAGTCGGCCGGAGGCGGCGGAGGGCGGCCACGCCGGAGCTGCGGTGGCTTGGGGACGCGGGGACGCTCGGGGACGACGGCTGGGAGGGCCTGCGGTGGAGGAGAGGAGAGAGGGGGTTGGGCTGGGCAGGGTGGCGGCGGCGCTGCGGGCGGCGGCGTCTCCGGAGGGGCTGCCGGAGAAGACGGGCTGGTGGCGGAGGCTAGGGTGGCGCTGGGGCTAGCGACCGGGCGGCGGCAGGGTTTATATAGGCGATGAGGAGGCTGGGGGGGGCCGAGAGAGGCGGCCAGGTGGCGTCGTGGCCGGGGAGCGCGAGGCGTGGGCCGGCCGGAGCGGCGAGCGGCGCGGCGCCGGACGCGGGCACGGGGAGGGAAGATGACTGGGTCACGCGGGTCTGGGTCGGGTCGGGTTGCGGGTTTGGCCGACCCGCCCGACCCGCTAGGCCAATGGGTTTGGGCCGGAGTCTGTTGGGCCGGGCTGGGCCGGCCCAATGGGCTTAGGGTTTATTTATTTTAAAAAAATAAATAACTAATTAATTAAAACATTAAATAATTAAATAAATAGTTTTTAGGTGTTTTAAAATATGTCCGGGGCCCAATAAATTTCAGAAAAAATACCCTAAGTCCAATTTTTCATTTTACACCCAAAAATATTATTTCTATAATATTTTAATATTGTTTATTATCATTTAAAAATCATTTAATAATTAAAACCCTGTTTTTAATTACAGAAAAATCCCAGAAAAATTTCAGAAATTTGTGAAAATCCAAATTTAAAAATTCTTGAAAAATCAGGGGGTTTACAGGTTCGGGTATGGGATCCGGATCCGACCCGACCCGCTAAGGTTGGTTTAGGGGTTCGGTTTAATTGGGTCCGGTTTGGTTTGGTTTAATTAGGATTTTATAAATCAGTTCAATTTGGTTTAATTAAAACATAGTTTTTAGGTCTTTAAAAATAGTTTCAGGGTCCAATAAAATCCAAAAAAATTATCATATGTCTAATATTTTATTTTACACCCAAAAATATTATTTTCATAATATTTTAATATTTAATAAAATCACAATAATTATTTAATGCCAGAAAATATTGTTTTAATTAGTTTAAAAATCCAGAAATTTTTCAAAAATTCATTTTTAAATTCCTAAAAATCTGGGGGTTTACAATACGACTAGGATTTGCTAATTTGGATATGATTAGGATCAGTTTAAATAAGGATAGAATATGCATGAAGTTGCTTTCCTAGTAGGCTCAGGATTTGAATTAATTTAAAATAGAGTTTGAGTTTATCTCAATAATTTATAATCTTAAATAGAATTAAAGATAATACAAATAATTTATATATAATCTTATTAATATCTATTAATACTAAATTAGCATCTATCTAATATTAAGACTATATATATCCAAATAAATCCTAAATAATTTTAAAAATCCAAATAAATTTCTTAAAATAATTCTAAATAAATATTTATATAAGTAAATATATTAAGAAATTTATTTTATAATTAACTAAGAGAATACTATAAAGAAATTTAATATTTAAAATAATCTATAATAAATATAATAATATAAAATACACACAAAATATCTATTTTGGGTGAGGGGGTTTACACTTCTAGTATTAACCCTTTCATGTCTATTCACAGCCGTGACCGTATCTCGGGGTACTAGAGTACTCTGGTATACGTAGCTGGCTTTGTCAGCCCCCGCTCTCCAGTATTCTGGACCCGGGGCCTGACATCCGTGTTACTCTTATATCGTACGGTGCACTGCCACACGAGTTAGGCTTTACATCATTGTCATGAAACTGATCATAAGGCAAGACTAGAAAGACAATAGATGGTGCACAGAACTAATTGAACGTGTTGGACTTATTGAGCGGGCGAGAAGCCTTCCTACCAGTGCATTCATGTATTGATAACCCAAAAGATTGATTGTAGGTTGCGGGAGTACTCGTTCGGTGCAGAACCGCTTCATGCGCGCTAAGGCGCGGAGTTCGCTCTGGATCCTTGGAGCGTTGTGTCCGAAGTAGAAGTACATATACATGACATAATGTTGGAACATTGCCTATATATAATCCCATGTTGTAAGCCACTTGCACGCCTTTATTGTTTGAGAGAGAGAGAGAGAGATAGAGAGATAGAGAGAGCTTGAGCGATTTGTAATCTCATCTTAAGTCGCTTGTAATTCTTATTCAGAATCAATAAAGTGCTAGTTTTTGTATCATATTTGTGTTTGTTCTATGCTTCCGCTATATTGACCTTGCGAACTAATTATCTTACCGTCCGTTCTATGTCTGGCTTTGCACGGACGCAACTTAGGTTTGTGCGACATCACGTCCATGCGAGGACGAACGGCCTTGCAGGGTCGGGGCATGACAGGAGGGGGAGATTGTTGTGGGTCTAGTCCAAATATGATCAATAAGCAAATGTCCAAACCAAATTCACCTAAAACTATGGTTAATTAAAATAGCAGTAGTCATATTTTGAGCTACACTAGATTTGTCATATTCCTAGTAAAATAAGGAATCTAATAGGTATATAGAAATGAAAGCTAAGTTCCTATTCCTTATAGTATTTATATGGTTGTTGTGAGCAACTATATATAAATATAGTCGTGGCTTTGGGTTGGGTGCATATAGTGCGTATAAAATTCGGTGGAGCACAAATAAATTAGAGAGTTATTTTGGAGAGTCAATCTATGTAGCAATACGGAGGATTAACAAGCGATGACTTCATCGGGAACTTGGCCAACAACTAATAGAGAGACAAAGGAAGAAAAAAAAATGTGTCGCCAGCGGTCACAGATTCAGCATCCGACCCCTTCATATTTTAGTGAGTGTTTTATTGTATTTATTGGAATAATGAGTTTTGCGAGCTTTTTTTTGGGTATCTATTAGAGTTATGGTGATACCTTGCATCATTGTGTAAGAGATTGCCACAGAACTGTAACTAGGTTATAGTGAATTTGTGCTTGGCTTGTCCCGTACTTTTTTATCGCAAGGATTTTTATCACGTTAATAATTTGTATTTATAATTTCTTTTATTCTGCATCATTGACAGTTGGTTGGTGGTTTCAAACCTATCATGTATTCCAAAACGAACACGACACGCCAAGTCATGCGCTACAACGTGAACATTTAGACAGGATCAATTCGGAAGGAAGTTCTACAGTCTGCTACTACAATTCTAATGGATATCTATTATGAATAAATCAAGTTGAGGTTTAGCTTCTGAATCTTTTGCATTTTTAGCTAAATTATTTTACATTTAACAATTATAATAGATCCAAATGCTAGTGGTAGCGACTTCGTAAAACACAATAATATTTTAGAAGCTTTCAATACTTACTATTTCGAGTTATCGAACCATAATCCTACGTATGGTCCAATTTTCGGTGACGAAGATGTTTATACCGATAATCAATTGTCCAAAAAATGAAGACATGAAGTTTGTGCTACATATTAGGGCCTGACATTTATTGTATTATAAATTTACCTGAAAAACCTTTTACCAAAGTCAAATACTATGTTTTTAATACTTTTTTGAGTCATACTAAGTACAATAAATACATGAAGTGCCTTAGAGATAATAGGCAGACACAATAACAATTTCATTTTCAACTTTTGCCTCGTTATGAACATTTACTCTCACTACTTCACTGAAATAGAACTTACAAAGTATATTGTTTAATGTGAAATACCATTTATTTTTTCTCAAAGATCACAAGTTTGAAAAAGCTATAAAAAGTTGTATGAATTGTGTTTTTCCATAAAATATGAAGGACTAATGTTAAAGGAAGCCCTCAAAAAATTTCAAAAGTATAAAATAAATAGTGAGATCAATTATACAGCTTAGTAATAGTCTCGTTAAATTCTCACATCTGATATATATATATATATATATATATATATAATTTTGGATGGAAATTACAAAAGTAATAATATATTTTGATATGCTATAATCTCCACATACTGGAAACGTAATTAATAGTCATTTTCTGAAAATTATTTGTGATTATAGTATTCATGACAAAGTTTTTGTTATACTTTTTGATAATGCTCTTAGTCAAATTTTTTTTTTTTTTTTGATAGGTCAACTAGGACCTATATTATATTGTAAATTATTTTATGTTAGACGTGTTTGCCTAAATATTAACTTAATTGTACAAAATGGTCTACAAGATTATTAATGCTCGTCTAGAAACAATTAAAACTAGCCTAGTATATATTGTTTCTTCAGAGATTAGACAGTAAGATTTTTTTTAATTTTGTGTTACTTATGGTAAAGGCAAAAATAGATTCGCTTTAAATGTTTCACATAGATTGAGTTCTAGATATGCAATGTTAAGACATTGTATTTCTTATAAGCAAGAAATTATACTTTTTTTACAACAAAAAATCATCATGTGACTTAAATTAACAGAGTTCGATTCATATGTTTTCAAATTATGCAAAAAAAAAAGTTATTATGAAGCTACAATTGCATCTTCTGGTATATATACTATCCAATTTCTTGTTTAATGTTAGAAAAAATTTGAGTTACACCACACTATATTTATCATATTTTAAGGTGCATCACACTGATTTACCATAAAGTACGAGACCTTTCACTTTTGACGAAAACCGTCAACAACTGACGGTGAATTGCTTTTATTGAATTTTTTTTTTTTTACGAAAATATCATTTTCTTATTTCTTTTTCCCAAACTCCTCCCCCCCCCCCTCATGTCCCACCTCCCCACCATCAGTGTGCAGTACCCCCGAGCCACCTAGCCCCCCCACCCCCCCCCCACCCCCCAACCACCACCACCACCACCGTGCACCCCCGGCAGTAGTAACAAATCCGCCAAAGGCAGCAGCAGCAGCGCACGTTGGGGCTGCGCGCGGCAGGGAGGCGCGGGGGGAGGGGGGGAGCCGATGGCTGTGCGCGGCGGGGGGGAGGGGGGGGGAGCGCGGCGGCTGTGTGCGACGGGGAGGAGGGAGGTGCTGGGCTGCGCGCGGCCGGGAGGCACGGCGGAGGTGCAGGAGCCGGCGGGGTGGGGGAGGGGGGGAGCGCGGCGACTGTGTGCGGCGGCTGTGTGCAGCGGGGAGGAGGGAGGTGCTGGGCTGCGCGCGGCCGGGAGGCACGGCGGAGGTGCGGGAGCCGGCGGGGTGGGGGAGGGGTTAGGAAAAAGAAATAGAAAATTGGTATTTTTTGTCCAAAAAAATCGGTCAAAGTAGTTAATCGTCACTTGTGGACGATTTTCGTCAAAAGTTAGAGGTTTCGTGCTTTATAGTAAAGCAGTGGGATGTATCTTGAAATATGGTAAATAAAGTGAGATGCAACTCAAAATTTCTTTTAATATTATAACAACTTTTTAGATTTTATGAATGATTTGCTAAATATAAAAATAAACCAGGCTTTGAACAAATTATATCTATAATGGAAGCAAATATAAAAATTAAAAAAAAAATTGTTGAGAAGATGTTCCCACTCTGTATTGTATTTTATTTTATTTTTTATTGTTGATCCTAAGTATAGTTAATAGGCTATATGCAAGTCCTTTATAAGTAACAAAATAGAAGACGTTAGAGTTTTAGTTAGATCAATGCTTGCACCCACTCCTACGATTGCTACTCCTTCCTCTTCTATCTCTAGCACCAAAAAGAAATCTATGGCACTAGTAAGTATAAATACACATATCAGTAGTAGTGCACGTGGAAATAGTAGTAGTGTAATATATATCTCATCACATTGAGATGCCAACTATTTTTTTATATGGCATGTGTTAGAATTTTTTGTCTTTTATTATTGAACAATTTCAGAATACAAAATAAAATTTAAACAGATGTTACCGGCCTCTGAGGAAGTCGTGCACGAAACACTGCCCTAAGAGTTTATTCGGGATCTGTGTGCAGACGTACCCGAAGCTCCTAGTGGTAAAACCCCCGCACTACCGGAATCTCGTTGCCGCACACGACTTGGAGAGAATGACTAGGACTTAGCTCTGCCCAGAGCTTGGAGATGAAGACGAAGAACTGAACAGAATGTTGACAGAGTTTTCGTATGAATATTTTCTGATGTGTTGATCTACAAAGAACAAGGACGAATATATAGAACATTGTGTAACGGTCTGAATTAAATTAGGATTTAATTCAGCCGTTACGAATGAACCTGGACACCTAAACAATAACGGTTCAAAAAACCGTAACGTTCAGAATAAATTCCAACGTACAGAAAAATAAATGAAGAATAAACAGAGGAGCAAAAAGTATTTTAGGGTCCCAGCCCGAACCCGAAGAGGAAATCGGATCGGCATTCGGCGCCCGCAGATGTGGACGCGTACCCGCACCCGTTACGCGCGCCGAACCGAACCGAACCGAACCGAGCCGAGCCGGGCCGGGCGGCGGCGGCGGCGCGCGCGTGTGGCCCAAGGGGTTCCCCACACAACAACTTAATAGAGCAAAGGAGAGAAAGTAATATATGTACATAGGAAGGTTTTGGTGCATCCGATGTGGGACTAAAGAAAGGAAAGGAACTTGAGCTTTTGCAAGAAAAGCAAAACAAAGCAAAAACAAAAAACCAACAATCCCCCCCCCCCCCCAAAAGGTCAAGTTCCGAAACAGAGATAAGAGTGAAGTGAAATAGAGAGAGAGAGAGAGAGAGAGAGCATCTGGGCAGTAAAATACTATACATAGATGAGATGGACTACAGCCTTGAATCTCACGTAGTGACTATTGCCTTAATCTGAAGAAGTGCTTGATGGACTTTGCCTTGAATCAGACTTCTTGAACCAGATTTAGAAAATAGCACACATAGTACGCTAGAGGTCCTTGGTCTATCGGGTGGTGCTTTTAAATGGCCATGCGCACTTTCTACATTCATGAGAGTTGTCTGGGATCGCCCTGTCCCATAGTCGCGGCCTTCACGACCTCTCATATAGGTAAGTCCTTAATGGTTGGTGATATGAATCAACCTAGCATTACAACTTGGACCTATTAAGAGTTTAAACTCATCCTAAACATATCACACAGGAACACTGTCACCATAGGGATGGGGAATTATTGTACACATGTACAGCCGCTTGGGCTTTATTTTAATGAGATTTTAATCTCGAGTCAGTGTTCCATAAAGTCACCTAAGTTCAGCTTGTTTCTACCCATTGAACCGGCTTCTTGGGATCTCCAGTCAGACTCGGTTGGGTTGCCACTGCTGGTGACTAACTTATGGGCTTAACCCCATCCCCCTCGATGATTCTAGGATCAAAGTCCTAGACAGACCCTTCGTCAAGTGATCTGCAAGGTTCTTTTCTGACTCTATATAGTCAAGAACCACATATTTGCCTAGTAGGCTTTTGATTGACTTGAAGCGCAGCTGCAGGTGCCTGTTCATCTTAGCATTCACAGAATCATGCTTTAGTAGTTCAATAACAGATTTATTATCACAATTTATAGAAATTGCAGGAACAGGACTAAGAGAAACAGGTATATGCATAATAAGATTTTTAAGCCATTCAGCTTCTGTGCAGGTTGTATCTAAAGCTATCATTTCAGAGTCTATTATACTCCTAGCTATGATAGTTTGCTTACAAGAGCTCCAGGAGATTGCAGCTCCTCCTAGAGTAAATACATATCCAGTAGTGGATTTTATATCATGTGAGTCGGTTACCCAGTTTGCATCTGAATAACCTTCTATGATATCAGGGTGCCTAGTAAAATGAAATTTGTAATCTATGGTGCCCTTGAGATATCTAAATACCCTATCCAAGGCAGTCCAATGTGACTGATTTGGGTTACTGGTATATCTACTTAGTCTCCCAATAGCAAATGCAATATCAGGTCTTGTCCTGTTTGTTTATATACATAAGGGAGCCTATCATCTGTGAATATTTATGTTATTCAAATGTGATCCTTCATTCTTTTTCAGTCTTGGGAATAAGATCTAAGGTCATCATTCTTTTAATATAACCTAGGTTTACATGACCTAGTCTGTCATACCAAACATTTAAAGATTCTATATTAGAGACAATGAGAGAACAATCAGAAATTTTATTTATTGTACTTAAAATGAAAAGACCGTCTTTTACAAAGCCTTTCCCTATAAAGGAGTCATGTTTAGAAAAAACTACTTTATTAGCCTCCATTACAATTTTGTATCCTGAGGCTACAAGAAGGGATCCACTAACTAGGTTTCTTCTGACAGACGGCACATGAAGAACATCATGAAGAGTTAAGATTTTTCCTGATGTCATCTTCAGGTTAACTTTTCCTCTTCCAATAATTTGTGCCGTTGAGCCATCTCCTAGGGTCACACCTCCTCCACTTGATTCCTGATAGTTTGAAAAATAGGAGCGATCAAATGAAACGTGAACATTAGCTCCAGAATTCAACCACCAATCATCAGAATGGTAAGAGAGGTTAATTAGGGGTTGAAAGCTTACAGACCTGAAGGAACTCGAAGAACCTTTGTGAAGCATGTTCGCTTCTGGTCTAACTGAGTCCTTTCCTTTGTAGGAGGTCTGGACAGCTTCCTTCTTCCTATGGTAGCAGTTGGTGGCCATATGGTTTGTTTTACCACACACAAAACAAAACCTCTTCTGATCCTGAGTCTGACTGAAGTTCCTAGGTATTTGGTTTTGTTGATGATGGTTGTGGTGGTTAGGCTGAAAGTTTTTCTTCTTCTTGAAGAAATTCTTTTTGGGTTTATAAGGAAAATTAGACTTGGGTTTTCCTTGGCCTTCTACAAGGTTTACCTTAGCTTTAGATTCAGTCTTAGGCTTAGACCTCAATCTAATTTGTTCTTCGGTTCTAATTTTCTTTAGGACCTGATTGTAGGTAAGTTCTCCTTGTGTATGGATAAGATCCTTAGCCATATCAGACCAAGAGGGAGGTAGCTTGTCTATTAGGCATGCTATTTTATGTTCATTGGAGAAAGATGTCCCTTTGGCTTGAATATGTCTAAGGTATTCTTGGAATTCATGGAGCTGGTCATTCATTGGTTTGTCATCTACCATGAAATACCTATTAAAGGTTAAAGAATTAAACCTTTCTATTCCGGCATCATCACAGCCGTATTCATCTTCCAAGGCTTTCCAGAGTTCTTTAGCGCTCTTGTATTCAAAAAATATATCATACAAGGATTCAGATAATGCGCTTAGAATTCTATGAAAACAATGAAAGTCTATCTCTTTAGGGGTTTTAGGTTTCGATGAGGTGGACACTGCTACGTCAGACTCAGTATCATCAGAATCGTTTGTGATGGGTGTGGACCCATCAATGGCAGAAATAAGACCTAAGGTCGTGAGCCAAAATTTCATTTGGCTCTGCCATCTCTTGAAATATGAACCATCAAACTTAGCAGATTTTGCAGTAGAGGATTCCTCCTTACCAGTCATGATTGCGGTCTGAAAAATATAAATTTATTTAATCACAATGTCTAAGATAATAGTTTAGGTGGTCTTTGCTAATCAATCTTAAAATCTTTAGTTTTTCAAGTGTTGATCAACTCAGGTTAGCTGTAGGGGCCGGTTCCCAGCTAGCGGTGGTCCGAAGACTCTTAAATACCGTGTCGCTTAGGGTTATTTACACCCGGTTGACAGAAGGACCCTTTCGGCTTGTGCCCGAGTTTGTCTCTACTTTGAAACTTTAGATTCAAGATTTTATTTGCAATTTCCTTTTACTAAACTATTTTCTTTTGGTCCTAGATTGCTTTCAGAAATACTAATTGATTAAAATGAAGCAAATGACAAAATTATATTTGCTACGAAATCAACTATTAAAATGTATTTGCAATTGACAAAGTTGTAAGCAACTTGATAAGTAAATAATTAATCAGAAATTGAGGAATTGAAACAAATTTCTACAGTGTTAAAAAATTGCTACAGATGTTTGAGAAATCAATTCTAACAAATTAATAGAAATCAATTGTAACAAATAGTAAATGTGTTCTTTGTAAAAACAATAGTATTAACAGTGAGTATTAAAACACAGTGAGTATCAAAATACTAAGTACTGTGTTCTTGGTAAAACAATAGTAAGCAAATTGATTCAATTCTTAAGAATAGCAAATTATTTTAAATTCTAGTACAGTTACTATTTAAGTTAACTATCAACTATCAGTACATTAACTAATAGCAAAATTGCTACAGTATGTTTCAAATTTCTACAGTATGTTTCAATTAACTATCAGTATGTTTCAAAATAGCTATTTAAATTATAACAAATTTGCAAAGGTATGTTTCAACGCAAATTTCAAATTTCAAGTTTCTAATACAAGCGACCTCGACCACTAATATTAGTTAGTACCCAAATTTCAAATTTCTACAGAATGTTTCAATGCATATGTTATACAGTAACTTACATCAACTATCAATTATGCTATGATATACAGTAGCTATTAATTTGAAGCAAATAGTGAGAAGCAATAGTGAATTTAATTCTAACAAAGTAACTATTAGAACAATACTGTGATCAACAAATTTTCTCACATTGTATAAGTTTTGTAAACAGTAACTACAAATTTTCTCACAGTGTACAAATTTTGTCCCGAATTTAACAATTGAAATAATAACTACAAATTTGACAGAAGAAACACGTAAGTTCTCACAGTTGGAGTAATTTGATAGAAGTAAAATAATTTTATTTTTTCCTTTGTAGAAGAAAACAACAGTCAGAAGACTAAAAATAATAATAAATTCTAACAGGAATAAACTCTTAGATTGTTAGAATTTTTTGTCTTTTATTATTGAACAATTTCAGAATACAAAATAAAATTTAAACAGATGTTACCGGCCTCTGGGGAAGTCGTGCACGAAGCACTGCCCTAAGAGTTTATTCGGGATCTGTGTGCAGACGTACCCGAAGCTCCTAGTGGTAAAACCCCCGCACTACCGGAATCTCGTTGCCGCACACGACTTGGAGAGAATGACTAGGACTTAGCTCTGCCCAGAGCTTGGAGATGAAGACGAAGAACTGAACAGAATGTTGACAGAGTTTTCGTATGAATATTTTCTGATGTGTTGATCTACAAAGAACAAGGACGAATATATAGAACATTGTGTAACGGTCTGAATTAAATTAGGATTTAATTCAGCCGTTACGAATGAACCTGGACACCTAAACAATAACGGTTCAAAAAACCGTAACGTTCAGAATAAATTCCAACGTACAGAAAAATAAATGAAGAATAAACAGAGGAGCAAAAAGTATTTTAGGGTCCCAGCCCGAACCCGAAGAGGAAATCGGATCGGCATTCGGCGCCCGCAGATGTGGACGCATACCCGCACCCGTTACGCGCGCCGAACCGAACCGAACCGAACCGAGCCGAGCCGGGCCGGGCGGCGGCGGCGGCGCGCGCGTGTGGCCCAAGGGGTTTCCCACACAACAACTTAATAGAGCAAATGAGAGAAAGTAATATATGTACATAGGAAGGTTTTGGTGCATCCGATGTGGGACTAAAGAAAGGAAAGGAACTTGAGCTTTTGCAAGAAAAGCAAAACAAAGCAAAAACAAAAAACCAACAGCATGAGGTATAAGAGAATATAGTTTCTGTATTGTAAGATTATATTCACACAAGACAATGAGATAGAAAAGTGTTCTGAGAAAACAGTAAAACCTATTTTTTTTTTCAACTTTCAAGACAACTTTTTCGCTTTTTTCCTTTTTTAAAATATTTTTATTCATAATTGATGATTTGGAATAAAGTCATCGTGAAGTCCATTGTCTAGATCTAGACAACCAACTTCACATTGTCCTTGTCATGTCATTGTCATGCCAACTTCATAACCAACTTCACATTTGCATTGAAGAAGAATTTTTGAAATATGAAGTTGCGATTCCTACGTGGCAATCATTTTTTTTCCCAAACTCACAACGCTATTGTGAGTTTGGAAAAAATATGCTGCCACATAGGAATACTAAGTTTTTATTGGAAAAAAAAATTCTCCAATGCAAATGTGAAATAAATTGTGAAGGTGATATGTCATGACATGGCAAAGATAATGTGAAGTTGGTTGTCTTGTTCTAGACTTCACAATGACTTTACTTCCACATGATTAATTATGAATAAAAAATATTTATAAAAAAATTAAAAGAAGAAAATGAAGAAAAGTTGTCTTAGAAATAAAAATAAAAAAAATTATTGTCTTCTTAATACTTTTGTATTGGAGAATAATTTTCAATCTCATTGTCCCGTGTGAATATAATCTTGCCACCTAGAAAAGATATTGTCTTGTGACTCGTGCCACATAGGAATCACAATACACAAGACAATAGGGTTGGAGATGATGTAAAAGATAACTTTATTCTCTTTTTTTTTTTGTTAAAAGTATTTAATTTGAGGACATAAAGTATTGTTTCTATTCTTTAAAATATATGAACAGTTATTAGTTAATTTTTAACTTATGAAATTGGAAAATGATCTATATTAATATAATTTATTTATTTTAACTAATTAATATGTCTATTTTATTTATTTATTTATTTTTAAATTTGTAACTTGTCCGTACTTTTAAAATTTTAGCCTAGAAGTCAAAAAGTACAAAAATTGGTTATGCCCCTATAAAAATTATTCAGACTCAAAGCCCATAGTTAGCTACGAAATAACACGAGACCGACCACATGTGCGACAAATAGTGGCGGAACTAAAATTATAATCTACTGAAAACACAATCATACAAAAATTTGAAGAACATCTTCAAAGAAAATTTTGTAATATAATAATATATAATATTATATTAAATAGTATTATTTTTATACAATAAAGTATTACATCTCACAATTGTTCTTTACGAATTTTCGTACTTTAAAAGCGTTTAACTACAACTTCATTTGTAATACTATTAACCAACTCTCTTTTTTTTCTAAATTCAACATGCATGATGTATTGAATCATACTTTCTAAACTACTCTAAAACATTATATGAAGTATAGTACTAAGCAACTACTAAAATATTACAAAACACTAGGATCCAGTCTTCCAGTGGATCTGCTTCTGACAGCAAACTTCGAGTTCTAGTTCTCGTAGCTAGCACGTAAAAACGAGAACAAATATGCTGTCAAATATTTTCTGTTGGTTTTGCTTTTACTTTTCTTGCAAAAACTCAATTCCTCTTTCTTTCTTTCTTTAGTCCCACATCGGATGCACCATAGCCCCCTTGTGTACATATATTAGTTTCTCTCCTTTGCTCTATTAAGTTGTTGTGTGGGGAACCCCTTGGATCACACGCGTGCGCCGTCGCCGCCGCCCGGCCCGGTTCGGTTCGGTTTGGTTCGCATAACGGGTGCGGGTACGCGCCCACATCTGCGGGCGCCGAATGCCGATCCGATTTCCTCTTCGGACTGGGACCCATGCCCCTCTTCTTTTTCTGAACGTTACGTTTTTTTTCTGTGTCCAGGTTCATTTGTAACGGCTGAATTAATCGTAATTTAATTCAGACCGTTACACAAATATTTTATATATACGTGCTAATTTCTTTGTAAAATCATTCCGAAAATTTCTTACTCCAAATCTCTGTCAACATTTTCTTCTTCGTCCTCATCTTCAAGCTCTGGGCAGAGCTAAGTCCTGGTCGTTCTCTCCAAGTCGTGTGCGGCAAAGAGATTCCGGTAGTGCGGGGGTTTTACCACTAGGAGCGTCGGGAACGTCTGCACACAGATCCCGAATAAACTCTTAGGGCTACGTTTTTTTTCTGTGTCCAGGTTCATTTGTAACGGCTGAATTAATCGTAATTTAATTCAGACCGTTACACAAATATTTTATATATACGTGCTAATTTCTTTGTAAAATCATTCCGAAAATTTCTTACTCCAAATCTCTGTCAACATTTTCTTCTTCGTCCTCATCTTCAAGCTTTGGGCAGAGCTAAGTCCTGGTCGTTCTCTCCAAGTCGTGTGCGGCAAAGAGATTCCGGTAGTGCGGGAGTTTTACCACTAGGAGCGTCGGGAACGTCTGCACACAGATCCCGAATAAACTCTTAGGGCAGTGGTTCGTGCACGACTTCCCCAGAGGCCGGTAACATTGTTTAATTTTATTTTGTATTCTGAAATTTTTAAGTAAGTAAAAGAAAATAATTCTAACAATCTAAGAGTTTATTATTTTTTTTGAATTGATTCTTCTAACTAATTGTTACTGTTTGTTTAAGCAAACTTTCTACAAATCTGTTACTGTAGGAATTTTCGTCTACCAAATTTATAACAAATTTCTCACTATACTGTCAAGTTGTATAACTTCCTCATTGTTTGGAAACCTTCTGTTAAAAAGCTTCTGATTACAATTTTTTTTTACTATACAAATTTAATACTCTACACTACTGTATAACTTCCTGATTCATACCACAAACGTTTGGAAAGCTTCTGTCATAAAGAATTTTCTTACTATTCTTATTATACTGTTCAAAATAATTTTCTAAAATATTGTTAAAGTGTTTAACAATAGTCACTGTACTTAGAATTGATTTGCTTCCTGATTCTAACAAATTGCTAACAATAGTCACTGTATAACTTCATAATTCTACAATAGTCACTGTATAACTTCCTGATTCTAACAAATTGCTATTCTTAGAATTGATTATTTCTAACACTGTTGCTTAAAGTGTTTAACAAATAGTAACTGTTTGCTTAGAATTGTCAATTAGAATTGATTTTTCTTAGAATTGATTTTCACTATTAGCTTCTCACAATTTGCTTCTAATTGATAGCTAATACAATTTGCTTCTCACTATTTGTTATAATTGATTTATTCTAAAGAATTGATAGTTAAAAGTTCTAAAGAATTAATTTGTTGAAATAGTTACTATTGTTTTATTCAAATACTAAAGAATTAATTTGTTGAAATAGTTACTATTGTTTTATTCAAATACTTGCTGTTGATTTGCTTTACAAAGGAAAATAGTTTAGTAAAAGGAAATTGCAAATAAAATCTTGAATCTAAAGTTTCAAAGTAGAGACAAACTCGGGCACAAGCCGAAAGGGTCCTTCTGTCAATCGGGTGTAAATAACCCTAAGCGACACGGTATTTAAGAGTCTTCGGACCACCGCTAGCTGGGAACCGGCCCCTACAGCTAACCTGAGTTGATCAACACTTCAAAAACTAAAGATTTTAAGATTGATTAGCAAAGACCACCTAAACTATAATCTTGGACATTGTTATTAAATAATTTTATAATTTTTCAGACTGCAATCATGACTGGTAAGGAGGAATCATCTACTGCAAAATCTGCTAAGTTTGATGATTCATATTTCAAGAGATGGCAGAGCCAAATAAAATTTTGGCTCACTACTTTAGGACTTATTTCTGCCATTGATGGGTCCACACCCATCACAAATGATTCTGATGAAACTAAGTCTGACATGGGAGTATCCACCTCATCAAAACCAAAACCCAAAAAGAGATAGACTTTCACTTTTTTCATAGAATTCTAAGTGCATTAGCTGAATCCTTGTATGATATATTTTTTGAATACAAGAGCGCTAAAGAACTCTGGAAAGCCTTGGAAGATGAATACGGCTGTGATGATGCCGGAATAGAAAGGTTTAATTCTTCAACCTTTAATAGGTATTTTATGGTGGATAATAAACCAATGAATGACCAGCTCCATGAATTCCAAGAATACCTTAGACATATTCAAGCCAAAGGGACATCTTTCTCCAATGAACATAAAATAGCATGCCTAATAGACAAGCTACCTCCCTCTTGGTCTGATATGGCTAAGGATCTTATCCATACACAAGGAGACCTTACCTACAATCAAGTCCTAAAAAAAATTAGAACCGAAGAACAAATTAGATTGAGGTCTAAGCCTAAGACTGAATCTAAAGTTAAGGTAAACCTTGTAGAAGGCCAAGGAAAACCCAAGTCTAATTTTTCTTATAAACCCAAAAGGAATTTCTTCAAGAAGAAGAAAAACTTTCAGCCTAACCACCAAAACCATCATCACCAAAACCAAAAACCTAGAAACTTCAGTCAGACTCAGGATCAGAAGAGGTTTTGTTTTGTATGTGGTAAAATAAACCATATGGCCATCAACTGCTACCATAGGAAGAAGGAAGCTGTCCAGACCTCCTACAAAGGAAAGGGCTCAGTTAGACCAGAAGCGAACATGCTTCACAAAGGTTCTTCGAGTTCCTTCAGGTCTGTAAGCTTTCAACCCCTTATTAACCTCTCTTACCATTCTGATGATTGGTGGTTGGATTCTGGAGCTAATGTTCACGTTTCGTTTGATCGCTCCTGTTTTTCAAACTATCAGGAATCAAGTGGAGGAGGTGTGACCCTAGGAGATGGCTCAACGGCACAAATTATTGGAAGAGAAAAAGTTAACCTGAAGATGACATCAGGAAAAATCCTAACTCTTCATGATGTTCTTCATGTGCCGTCAGTCAGGAGAAACCTAGTTAGTGGATCCCTTCTTGTAGCCTCAGGATACAAAATTGTAATGGAGGCTAATAAAGTAGTTTTTTCTAAGCATGACTCTTTTATAGGAAAAGGCTTTGTAAAAGACGGTCTTTTCATTTTAAGTACAATGAATAAAATGTCTGATGATTCTCTAATATAGAATCTTCAAATGTTTGGCATGGCAGACTAGGTCATGTGAACCTAGGTTCTATTAAAAGAATGATGACCTTAGATCTTATTCCCAAGACTCCAATAGATGACAAACACAAATGTGAAATCTGTGTTCAAGCCAAACACACTAGATTACCTTTCAAATCTGTAGAAAAAAATTCTGACCTTCTAGAACTCATCCATAGTGATGTATGTGACTCAAATAGGATTTTGACCAGAGGCGGTAGAAAATACTTTGTTACATTTATAGATGATTATTCAAAGTATTGTTATATCTACCTTCTCAAAACCAAAGATGAAGTTCTAGATAGATTTAAGGTCTACAAATCTGAAGCTGAGAATCAATTAGAAATGAAGATTAAGATCCTTAGATCTGATCGTGGTGGAGAATATACCTCAAACGAAATGACTAACTTCTGTGAAGAACATGAAATAATTCATGAGGTAACTGCTCCATATTCACCTCAGTCTAACGGAGTTGCTGAACGCAAGAACCGCACTCTGTTAGATATGGTGAATGCCATGCTTCTCAGCTCTGGTGCTCCTGATAACTTGTGGGGAGAAGCCCTTTTAACTGCCTGTTACATTCTTAATAGGATTCCTAGTAAGACAAAAGATAAGACTTCCTATGAGCTGTGGAAAGGTAGAGCACCTAGGATTAATTACCTTAGAGTTTGGGGATGCCTTGCTAAAGTCAGAATTCCCGAACCTAAAAAGAGAAAGATTGGTCCCAAGACTGTAGACGCTGTTTTCATAGGATATGCCTTAGACAGCTATGCCAATAGATTTCTAGTGACTCACTCAGAAGTAAATAAAATCTCTAACAATACCATTATAGAAGCAAGAGAAGCAGTTTACTTTGAAAACATATTTTCTTTTAAGGATAGAGTTTCAATCTCTTCCTCCATACCCTCTACTAGTTCTCAAGTCCAAATACCTAGCTCTCAATCTGAACAAGACTTAGAACCAAGACGGAGTAAAATGAATAGGATTGAGAAAAATTTAGGAGAAGGATTCTTCACATTTTTGATAGAGAATGATCCCTCAACTTATGAAGAAGCAATGTCTTCTCCTGATGCTCCCTTCTGGAAAGAAGCCATTAACAGTGAATACAACTCCATCATGGAGAATAACACTTGGTTTCTAACAGATCTACCTTTAGGCAATAAACCAATAGGTTGTAAGTGAATTTTCAAGAAGAAACTCAGAGCCGATGGTACTATAGAAAAATACAAAGCTAGATTAGTTGCTAAGGGTTTTACCCAGAAGAAAGGGTTAGATTATTTTGATACCTACTCTCCTGTAGCTAGGATCACATCCATTAGAACTCTCTTGGCCTTAGCATCCATTCATGATATGCTAATCCATCAAATGGATGTAAAGACAGCATTTTTGAATGGAGATCTAGAGGAAGAACTTTATATGGACCAACCTGAAGGTTACATTGCTAAAGGTCAAGAAAAGAAAGTCTGCAGACTAGTAAAATCCCTCTATGGCCTGAAACAAGCTCCCAAACAATGGCACAATAAATTTGACAAAGTAATCTGTGAATATGGTTTCTTGTCAAATGAGTATGACAAATGCATATACTCTAAAGGTACATGTAAAAGTTGTGTCATTTTATGCTTGTATGTAGATGACATCCTTATCCTAGGTTCATCACTGGAATTGATAAATATTACAAAGAACTATTTATCTAGCCAGTTTGATATGAAAGACCTAGGAGAAGCCAACTTAATTTTAGGAATGCAAGTGACCAAAGACAAAGAGGGTTATACTCTATCTTTAGCACATTCAATTAAAAAAATGCTAAAAAGATTTGAGTTATTTGATAAGAAACCTGTCCTTACTCCTTATGACAGCAGTATTGTACTGAAAAAGAATGAAGGACCACCTTTGGAACAACATAAATATTCACAGATGATAGGCTCCCTTATGTATATAACAAACAGGACAAGACTTGATATTGCATTTGCTATTGGGAGACTAAGCAGATATACCAGTAACCCAAATCAGTCACATTGGACTGCCTTGGATAGGGTATTTAGATATCTCAAGGGCACCCTAGATTACAAACTTTATTTTTCTAGGCACCCTGATATCATAGAAGGTTATTCAGATGCAAACTGGGTAACCGACTCACATGATATAAAATCTACTACAGGATATGTATTTACTCTAGGAGAAGCTGCGATCTCCTGGAGCTCTTGTAAACAAACTATCATAGCTAGGAGTACAATGGACTCTGAAATGATAGCTTTAGATACAACTTGCACAGAAGCTGAATGGCTTAAAAATCTTATTATGCATATACCTGTTTCTCTTAGTCCTGTTCTTGCAATTTCTATAAATTGTGATAATAAATCTGTTATTGAACTACTAAAGCATGATTCTGTGAATGCTAAGATGAACAGGCACCTGCAGCTGCGCTTCAAGTCAATAAAAAGCCTACTAGGCAAATATGTGGTTCTTGACTATATAAAGTCAGAAAAGAACCTTGCAGATCACTTGACGAAGGGTCTGTCTAGGACTTTGATCCTAGAATCATCGAGGGGGATGGGGTTAAGCCCATAAATTAGTCACCAGCAGTGGCAACCCAACCGAGTCTGACTGGAGATCCCAAGAAGCCGGTTCAATGGGTATAAACAAGCTGAACTTAGGTGACTTTATGGAACACTGACTCGAGATAAAAATCTCATTATAATAAAGCCCAAGCGGCTGTACATGTGTACAATAACTTCCCATCCCTATGGTGACAGTGTTCCTGTGTGATATGGTTAGGATGAGTTTAAACTCTTAATAGGTCCAAGCTGTAATGCTAGGTTGATTCATATCACCAACCATTAAGGACTTACCTATATGAGAGGTCGTGAAGGCCGCGACTATGGGACAGGGCGATCCCAGACAACTCTCATGAATGTGGAAAAGTGCACATGGCCATTTAAAAGCGCCACCCGATAGATCAAGGACCTCTAGCGTACTATGTGTGCTATTTTCTAAATCTGGTTCAAGAAGTCTGATTCAAGGCATAGTCCATCAAGCACTTCTTCAGATTAAGGCAATAGTCACTACGTGAGATTCAAGGCTGTAGTCCATCTCATCTATGCATAGTATTTTACTGCCCAGATGCTCTCTCTCTCTCTCTCTATTTACTTCACTCTTATCTCTGTTTCGGAACTTGACCTTTTGGGGGGGGATTGTTGGTTTTGCTTTTACTTTTCTTGCAAAAGCTCAATTCCTCTTTCTTTCTTTCTTTAGTCCCACATCGGATGCACCATAGCCCCCTTGTGTACATATATTAGTTTCTCTCTTTTGCTCTATTAAGTTGTTGTGTGGGGAACCCCTTGGGCCACACGCGCGCGCCGCCGCCGCCGTCCGGCCCGGCTCGGCTCGGTTCGGTTCGGTTCGGTTCGGTTCGGTTCGGGGCGCGTAACGGGTGCGGGTACGCGCCCACATCTGCGGGCGCCGAATGCCGATCCGATTTGCTCTTCGGGTTCGGGCTGGGACCCTAAAATACTTTTTGCCCCTCTTCTTCTTCTTCTTCATTTATTTTCCTGAATTTATTTCTGAACGTTACGTTTTTATTTTCTGTGTCCAGGTTCATTCGTAACGGCTGAATTAATCGTAATTTAATTCAGACCGTTACACAAATGTTTTATATATACGTGCTAATTTTTTTGTAAAATCATTCCGAAATTTTCTTACTCCAAATCTCTGTCAACATTTTCTTCTTCGTCCTCATCTTCAAGCTCTGGGCAGAGCTAAGTCCTGGTCGTTCTCTCCAAGTCGTGTGCGGCAAAGAGATTCCGGTAGTGCGGGAGTTTTACCACTAGGAGCGTCGGGAACGTCTGCACACAGATCCCGAATAAACTCTTAGGGCAGTGCTTCGTGCACGACTTCCCCAGAGGCCGATAACATTGTTTAATTTTATTTTGTATTCTGAAATTTTTAAGTAAGTAAAAAAAAATAATTCTAACATTTTCTTCCATATTTTTGTCCCATCTTTATCTTTCTTTCTTTTTAATATCAGTTAGATCCCACCTGTAATAAAAAAGAAACCAAAATATGTGACAAATATGTACGACAGCTGATTTGCTCTCCGTAAAAACCCATTCTGACTTAATGGATTCCATTATTTCTTTCAGTTAATGATGGAAATTTAAGAGAGAGAGAGAGAGAGAGAAAAAGAGTTGACGGATGTGTCGGTCTAGATATTTGCATGCAGAGGACACGGCAAACTCGTGCCTGATTCGGACACTCCTACACCAGTACTTTCCAAGATATAAAAGGGCCTGCGGGACACGTACGTGCTAAGTTATCCACAAACTAAGAAATGATATTTTTTATTTTTTCACGTTCATGAAAAGCTAACAACAGTGTAGCTTTGGATATGGACAAATGGTGACCACCGATAAATATTTGTATCCCAAAATATGGCCTTGACTAGTTCAGGTTTAGTGAAGATATTTTATTCATCCTATATCAAATTTTATTCAGGACTGTCAATTCTCTCCTCCTATTTCTCTTCCACACCCATCCTCCTTCGTTCTCCGTCCAGTAAGAAAAGATTCTGTCCCGCCGTCTCCTCTATCGTCGCTCAAGGCCCTCGCCGGCGACCACATCTTCTCGGCCTTCATCTCCCCCTCCTTCGACTCCGTCGCCCTCTACTCCGACTCTCTGCCGCCTCCTGCGCCGAGTTCCTCCAGGACTCCATTTGCCTCCTCCATCTCCATCTCCGCGACGAGGTCCTCCTCCAACCACGACTCCCTCCTCCTCTATCTCTCTCTCTCCCACCTCTCCTCCCTCTCCCTCTCCCTCTCCCTCTCCCTCTCCGTTCGCTGCGCCATCTCCGGCCTCTCCGACTCCCGCCGCCTCCTCTCCCTCCACACATTCGAGCTCCGCAACCTCTACTCCGCCGTCCATCTCCTCGCCTCGTGCAGACACCCCTTCTGGACTGTCAAAATTTTGACAGTTCTACCAATTTGAAAGACTGTCAAAATTTTGGCAGTCCTAAAGAATCAACATATTTTTTTTTAGTACTGTCAAAATTTTGGAGTCCTTAAAATTGATAGGACTGTCAAAATTTTGACAGTCCTAAAAAAAAAAAAATTGTAAATGGACAGTCCCAAATTATTTTGGAGAATGATAAACTTATAAATATTGAAAAAAAAAAAAATTAGACTAGTCCCGAATCATTTGTGTAGTGTCTTTATCAATGGTCCAATTAGATTGGCTTCCCCTTCCAAATTCCAAGGGAAAGCGGTGGCTTACCTCACCTATAGATAAGGATCAAGAAAGAACCTCTCCTCCTCCACCTCCTACCAAAGAATTGAAGAAGAGAATCAAAGAAAAGAAAAGAAAAAGAAATTTATTCATGGAACTCTATCCAACCCCTCACAACCATGCAATCTCAATCCCTTATTCTTATTATTATTACTACTACTACTACTGCTGCTGCCTCTGTCGCTACTACAACCAGCACTCCAGTGGCAGCCTTCTTCTTCCTCCTCACAACTATGTTCACTGGTCTCAGACCTCTGATTCCCACCTCTACTCAGCCAAACTCCCAGGTACCACACACAGTCTCTCTCTCTCTCTCTCTCTCTCTTGAATGATGTTTAGTTCAAGTTTTAGGGACTATGACAATAAATTTTGGGTTGAAATTTGAGAGGTAATATGATGGACTTCAGTTTTTCACATCTGTGAAAATATAAAACCCAAAAATCTCTTATAAATACTTTTTATTTTCTTAGAAATGTTGGTTAGGTGCATCGATTACAATTTTTTTGACGTAACGACGGAGATACGTTGTCCCGAGCTGCGGGCCACGTGTTAGCGTCCCATTGACCGAAGATTTCTGTGGCGGGTCCAAGCAAATAGGAGAGGCCAATGGATTCGCGACACGTGGTGGGGACGGTCCCGCGGACCAAATACTATTTTTCTATCTTTTGTGACATTAACTGGATTTACTATTAATAATAGTAACATGAAATTAATGAAGATATTTATGAAAATTAAATAAAATATGAGGGTGATTTTTTCGGCAACAAAATTTTAATATAACCGAATATGGGTACGAGAATGATAAATTTCTTTCTAAGAAAGAGGAGTGGAATCCTAGAAAAACAAAACCTTCGTCCAAACGTCACATATTAGACACCACACAAAAATTTGGATCCTCCATTGTCAATATTTCGTGATGTCAATCTAAATATAGGGACTGAAGATATATATGGAAAAGTATTATATATATATATATATATATATATATATATATATATAATTTCTGGTTTTTGTTTCACTAGAAATAGAGTCACCTAGATGATGAACAGATTATTCCAACCCCATCAGTATTGATAACTCTTCAAGAATGATCAATGCAAACCGTTCTCTACATCAGAAAGGATTCAAAAAAAAAAAAAAAATTTGACGGTCCTTTTAGAAGTATGGGTATGATTGTAAAAAATTTGATAATTATTTGTTTAGGACGGTAAAAAAATTGACAGTTATTATTTGTGCCAAAATTTACAGTAAGCTAAACACTTCCAATTTTCAAAAAGACCATTTTTTTTTCATCCACCAAAACTTAAAACTTAAATGATGTTGATCATTTCATTCAAGGGTTGCTACGTGTTAATCTTAAACTACTCTATTTTTTAAATAAAAAAAAATTGACTTATCTTCCACTTTATTTATCTATATTAAATGTGTACCATACATTGTTTCTATAATGTACAAGTCCTTCCATTTTTTACGGAATCCGTTCAGTGATGTCGGTCAACTGTTTTGACCAATTTTTTTTTTACCAAAATGCTTCTCATTTCTTTTTCCTCTTTCCTCTCACATTTCTTCCCCGCGGACAGGCTATCGTCGTTGCTCCCCCCCCCCCCCCCCCCCCCCCCCGCGGCTCCACCCCCTCCCCGCCACCGTCCCCTTCCCTGCACCCGACCTCTCCAGCCAACAGCAACAGCCGCTGCTCGCGCGCTGCCGCTGCTATTGCTACTGTTGCTGCGGGAGACGGTTGCGGAGGGCGGTGGTGGGGAGGAGAGGGAGGACGGGGGCGGAATGGTGCTTGCAGCAAGGAGGGAGGAAGAGACGGAGGTATTTTCGTCCAAAAAAAAATGAGTCAAACGAGTTGACCGTTAGGAAGAGACCATTTCAGTCAAAAATGTAAGAAATTATACATTATGAAAATAATATGAAATGCACATTAAATATAAATAAATAAATAAAGTGGAAGATATCAAAAAATTTCTTTTTTTGATTATTACGAAGTTAACACTTAGGCAATCTTTGAGTAGAATATTGAACATTGTCCGAGTTTTCTATTATTAGGACACTGCAAGGTATCACTCTGTGAACCTCATCGGTCTGAGTTCTTTGTCAGGGGTGAGGAAGGAAGACATCAAGGTGGAGGTAGAAGACTCCCGGTACCTCATCATCCGAACCGACGACAGCGACGACGACGACGACCACCACAATGTCGGCATTGATAGGAGGAAGTTCGCGAGGAAGTTCCGTCTGCCAAAGATGGTCGACGTGGACGCCATCTCCGCAAGCTACGAAGACGGAGTCCTTACAGTCCGTGTCCCGAGGGCGGTTCCTCGCGCCGCGCCACCGGAGGAGGGGAACTCTGTCGCCCGCGCCGCTTAGTTCCGATGGATGGTCATGGTCTTTTATGTACTTCACAAAACTCTATTCACAACTTGTTTCAGCTTAAGGCTTTACCAACTTTTAGTGAATTCTTTAGGCGCTGTAAAATAGTTTATTTAGTGATAATTGAGAAATACACTTAAATGTTTGTACTACTGACAAATTCGATAGTTGTCAAACATATACATATATATATATATATATATATATATAGAGAGAGAGAGAGAGAGAGAGAGAGAGAGAGAGAGAGAGGGGTGTGAGAGGGAGTTGGCTGAAAAGGATGGACAGTAACGATCGCGTAATACCAATTTTTCGATTTGTTATGGATTGGATGACGGAAAAACCAGCAAGCGTAAGCTGTGTTGCCGTAGCGCGCCCGGATGACTTGTACAAAGTCAGCAATCGTTTTGGGGCGCAAGCGTAGGCAACACAGTACTTACGGGGTGGGACGCGCAGTGAACTGGTTTTCTGAAAAGGTTGGCATCCACCTACTTTGGAAGCTGGAGCTTATCTAGGCTCCGGAGCCGATCCAACCGCAGGCTCCCGAGTCGGTCCAGCCGCAGGCTAAGACTCCTCCCAAACCACCTGGCCATGGATATATATATATATATATATATATATATATATATATATATATATATACTTAAAAAGCAAAAAAAGTTATATATATTATAGAAAAGACAACGTTCTGTATATTTGTATATACAGCATATTATCGTCCAAAAATATGACGTAAAATCTTAGAAATAAATAAAAAATACTCACGTCCAAAAATAGGACGTAAGTTACTTACTTCCTATTTTGATGTTGAGTAGTTAATTAACTAGTTAATTTAAATTTAATCCTGGATTCGAAATAAATAATCGTGATTTAAAAATAAAAAAAAACTAACACATAAAAATCAGTCGTAAGTTGCTAACTTGCGCCATTTTTTATTGCAAAAAATTAAAAAAAATTGTTAATTTTTTGCTGATCATAATTAAAATTGGATATATATATATATATATATATATATATATATATATATATATATATATATATATATAATTTACACCTAAAATTCAGACGTAAGTAATATTAAAATAATTGTTATAATTGCTGAGTTGGTCTAAGACTAAAGACTAAGGTTCTGGTCCAAAAGGGCATGGGTTCAAATTTTCTCTTGAATTTTTCTTTCCAAGTCTTCTATCCTAGTAAAAAAATAAGTTGAGAGTTGTATTTAACCCCACAATCCTAATCCATAACAAATAAAATCTTTTTTAACTTTTTTCCATTTTAAAACACTTTTTCCAATCCTCCTTTCATTTATTTATCAATTAATTTGTTAATATTAAATTTTTTTTAGAATTTTTTTTCTTCTGATCTAAGCCTATGTCGTCTGAGAAACAAGTTTCTGTCACAAATTCCCAAATAGAAACTGTCAAATCGAGTTTCTGACTTTTAAGATCCATAATAATTAATTGTCAATCTTACCCTATGGAACAATAACAGCAATGCCACAGGCCAAACTTACAGAACACAACATTTCTTAGAGATAAGACAACTTACTTAGAATCCAAGAAGCAGCACAATAATCATCCGAAAGCAAAAGTAGACAAAGGCAAACAACTCCTCATAGCTGCACATGTCAGTATCTTGAGGGGCATTGCAACGGAAGCAGTTCCTCTTCCTTACATAGACAAGACCTACTAACATTACATGTATAATAAGCACTTCCAAAGGCACCCGAGGGCAAAACTGGACTCATTCAGGCTTATGCCAACCATTTGCCTCCGCAGCACCGAGTCCTTCGACGCAGAAATGCAACTCCAAGCTTGCGCTTCCCAGGAAAACTAAACTGTAGAAGGGGCGGAGAGCTGAACCAACCATACACAATGCAACATGTATAATGTACCAAACCTCCAGAAGCTCCCAACAGGTTGTCTCGGCTAGACTAGCGTGCCTTGTTTCTCGCAAAGGTCCAGTAGAGATAAGGTCTGAAACACATTAAATAAAGAAAAAAAAAGTTACATAATCTGTATGTAATCGAGTTCTCCGAAATAGCAGTTGTTGAATTGTCTTTTATCAAAATCTCGCAAGAGTTGGATAGTTTAATAATATAATATGAACCGTCAAAAAAGCCAATTCAACGGCTGCTATTTTAGGAAACATGCAGAGATGCTTAAGTACGGAGATCCAGATCCATCTTCGCATGCGCGCGCGCGCACACACACATATATATATAATAATACCTCGGCAATTGAGAGTTCAAGACGAAATTTGGGGCCATCATAATGATGCAAAACAGGCCTAAAAGCGTCCTCCTCAAGAGCATTGCAAATCTTTCTAACACGGATCCTCACCTTAACATAGGACAAATGAAACTTTCTAACGTAAAAGTTCAGAGAAAATAATATCAAGTTTTTAACAGCCAGTTTCTTCTTACCTGTGCAGGAAACCTCGACTCGCCTTTACATTTTTTGTCTTCCCATGCTGTCGGATCAATGTTAGAACCTCCAAAACTAGCAGCCTGCAAGGAACAAAGGAGGAGGAAGATCGGATATAGCTGGTTTTCCGCAAAATCTATTTCAGTACAACGTATGATGTCGATGGCCCGAGGTAGGGGTAATCAATGACAGGAGTTTACTTATATTTGAACATAGAAATCAACACGAGTGCAGGTGTTATTCCATTCGACTCTCCGTTTTAGTCCCTTGTAATCCAATCCAGATTCCGAATAAAATATATTCAATTTCCCCTATTTTTCGAAATATTTTCCACTCCTAGGGGCTTCCAAGACACCTCCTTTCTTGCACAAGGTTAAACCGTCTCTTCAGCCAATATCTTTTACGCCAGGCTCTCTTTGCTCTCTAACTACCTACGCAGCCAATAGCTAAACAATTCATGGGATGAAATCAGAGATGGTTCAATTATTTTATGAAGCATCCATATTCCCATGCCCATTTTGAGGAGAGAGGGGGGGGGGTGTGGAATACTGCTGGTGCTGTCATTGATGATGATTGAAAAAAAAAAAAACTCATAAAAGCTTTCCGCAGATCATATAGAATTCCTACCATGACGGAAATACAATTCTTCTTTTACCAAAAGACATGAGAGTGAGAACATTATGGACACGAGCAGACATGAGATCAGTTTGACATTGGGTTTGCCAAACTTGTAGCCCATGATTTTATGATCTTTTAATATCATTCCAAAAATAAATTATGCGTGTGCTCGAATCTGCCACCACAAATGAGGCAGACTAAGTATTAAACTGTAATGATTGCAATCCCTCCCTCTTTGGGCATGCAAGCACTACTAAGTCTCTAAAGGTCTAAGAAGAGAAGGAATGGAAAAAAGTTATATATATAGTAACCTCAAATACACCATGAAGCCGATGAGTAGTATAATTGTAGAGAAACAGAGGTAGTCCTGGTGTAATTGCCCGTACAGAATCCCGATATCTTGGCGGTAAGCCTGCAACAATGTGAAATTTTTAGCCGAATGTAGATGATGGTTTTCAAATTTTATCAGTTGCATCTCGAAAAGAATCAGATTGGTGACAGAACTAATAATCACTGTGAACATGAAGAAAAAACTTGCTTGAGCAACCAATTAGAGTATTATACTAAGGATACTCAATTTACTAGAATAGAAAGTGTATTATCTAGCAGTTTAGCCAAAATATCTTCTTGGCCTAGAATATAAAGGTCATTGACTACAAATACCAATTCAATTTACGAAAAGTCAGAGATAGACAGATCCATTCGCTAATGCCTGAATTACGCAGCAAAATCAATCAAGTTCAGTTGTCACTCTTACAAGAATGGCAGAACTTGTTTCATCAAGAACCTGCCCCCCAATGCCACCACATATTGCTGGGGAAGGGCTGGAAGCCTAGAAGGTTACTCTCAACCTACCTCTTCCTATCTACCCTACCAGTTATGAGGGGCAATGAGGTTCTATCCTTGATGAACGGACAACAAAATAAAATGTGTAAGAGAAAAAAACAAAATAATATAGAAGTAAAATAATCTGATTTCACACTAAACAAAAGAAAATAGTATAATTGCTTCAAACATTTTTCAACATTGACCGACATGTCAAGTTAGCATGTAATGTTCTTTCGTTATGTACTTTACTTCCATTGTAATGGGGGTAAGCATAAATTTCACACTGAATACTTTACTTTCATTGAAAGGGGTAAACATAAATTTTACACTGAATAATTATTGCAGTGGCAAATTTGGTGAAACAAACTATTCTGACAGAAAATTCTGAGTCTACATACCTAGGAAGCAGGACACTCAAGAATTCTAGGCCGTGTAGTGTCGGACATGTATTGGACACAACCCATACACTAGAAACACACCAAACTAGGTGTCCTCCATGTCGCCGTGTCCTTATCGTGTCGTGTGATATCTGTGTCCATGCAACATACGTACGTACTTATATCACAGGCATTTAACTTCAAGTCTAGCATCACAAAGTCTTGTGTCATAGAGATGAATGCAATCTCTTATTGCAAACTATTATCTTACTTTTCTTCTAGACTCTATAGTTTAGGGAACTTGGAGAGTGAAACTTGGTCGCATGAACTTAATCTGCATAGCCAAAAGATAGGTCTACCTATCCAATCAACTAGCCATCTAGGTTTTATGGTTCATATCTACCTAGGTTAGGAATTTAGCACCAACATACAAGATTGATGTCAAGTCGACAACCAAACATAAAAACTTGGTTCTTCCATGGCGCTTTCTAATGCTCTATAGCAGACCTCATTCTAATGGGAGACGGCGAAGACGATGATGATTACAAAGTCTTGTGTCACTGTAAGATTTAAGAATCATTGGTTGTTTGATCTGCAATGACACAAGACTTTGTATTACACTTAAAGTAACATGATCAACCATACATATTTCTGTATGTCCTATGTTCCAATTCTGCACAATTTTATAAAAAAGATTTTAAGCAACAGAAATGCCCAACGGATCCAATTTTACGAAGAACTCCAAACTAATGCACCCGAGTTTTTCTCTGACCATGTAAATATCAAAAACAGGTAATAATATCAAATGTTCTGTCTACTTTATCTATCCCTGTGACAATGCTTTGTGTTTCCATTCAATCTACCCTTTTTTTCAAAGTACAATATGCATATGATAGCTAAACAATGTGAGAAATGATACTGAACTTCAAGTGTCACTAAAGATGAGCTAAAAGGGGAGTGAAAAATGCATGTGGCACCCGTTTAAGTAAAAAAAAAAAAACATTACATTTTTTGTAGTGGCCTAGTCTGAGCCATGGAAACTAAGATACCTAGTTTTTAATGGTTGCTTCTCAATCCCTCTCCTGCTAGTATCTACCTTTGCCAAGAATATTGCCACCGGAACAAATGTTTGATATCAAGTTGACAACCAGTCCTAAAATCTTTCTCAATTCTTCTGTGGAGCTTTCTTGTGCTCTGTAACCTAGACCTCATTTTCATGAGAGAAAACTTGTGTGTGTGTTTGTGTGTAGATGGATGGATAGAAACAAAATCTCGCTCTCACACAACCACACACAAACAGACGGCGAGAGAGAGAGAGATACAGACATTAAATTAGAAATATAAGATGTATGAAGCATATTCGTTAGGGTGAAAGATGAATTACCAAACAGTTGTCTCTTGAGATCTTCCTCCATTGTATCATTGTTACACACGAAAATATAACCGCCGAGGACTTCATTCCTTGGCAGCATCTCAGTTGAAGGCAATGTTTTAAATCTCTTATCAACAACACTATTATTGTTGTTGCTGTTGCTGTTGTTATTGTTGTTGCTGCTGCTGTTATTGTTTCCCTTGCTACTGTTATTTACTTCATTGCTGCTATTGTTATTAGCATACGTGTTGATCCCAACATTCATCCCAGTATTCATCTTGAAACTGTTGGCATTGCTTTTCTGATACACAGTGTTCATGTTGTAAACATGATTGCGGTACGAACCCTTCATTGGGATATCATTCATTTTCAGATCAAGATTCATAAGACCAAGATTGACGATTTCAAATTTGCTATCTTCCTCAAATCCTAGCTTCTCCCATGCTTTTGCTTCAATTGGGTTGCTGGAGTAATTAAGGTTGTTCATCCGCTCACCTTTTGATCTCGTGAGCTCAGCCAATTTGTTACTCATAACAGACCATTGATGGTCCTCCGAGCCCTTTGCTTGTCCTCGGAATTCATTTCCTAATTGCCAAAGGCTGTCCATTTTTCTCAAGACTTAACTGTGGGATAAGAAAAGGAACAATAATCATAGTTAAGATGCAATTTAACAGCCAACATAAATTACTCCAAAGAATCAGAGGCTGTTTACATTGAATCATACTACTATATCCTCAATCATCAGAAGTTGACCTATCATTAACAAGAGGACTTGAGCAGCTTTGGAAGAAGCCCAACATTACAATTAACAAATTTGGTTGAACAACATCCAGCATTGCAATAAGAAAATCAAACCAAATTTGGACTACAAACAAATGCATGGAGACATCTAGATACACACAAATAAGACACCTTTGAGTAGAAAACAAAAAAAGGATAGATGACAGAGACGACCCTAGTATAGCAAAGGGCTTAAAGTTGATCTTACAAAATAATTACTTTAACTACCAGCATATCATATATAGCACAGTATATCCTATTAAGCAGTGCTTAAATCGAAACTAAAAGAGATCAAAATTAGAAGTGGCAACAAAATTCAGGATTTGGTGACCTCTAGAGG